>JBBMOE010000025.1:7717165-7864148 GCA_037975065.1 Chaetodon trifasciatus
GGGGGGGGGGCAGTCAAGCGACAAAAGTACGCCAGCGCACCGTGCGCCAACAAAGTGCCTCGCGCCTGCCTGCTGCCTGGTGTGGGGAGGGAGATGCGACCTGTCAGAGAGTGAGGGGGCTGGCTGAATGACTTCACATCACCCTTTCAGCTCCAGCAACTTCCCATTTATATTGTAATGCAAATCCATGGCCTGTCCCAGATGGTGCTTTTCCAGCATCGTGGGTGCATAGAAATATGATTATTTATCCCAAGCACTTCTAAAGTCTTTAATGCACCCTCCTCCGTCTGTTTCTATCCCCTCCTTTCACTGGCAGTGGTTTAAAATCTGTGCAGTCTGATGTGTCTCTCCCTAATGGTAAAGGAGAAAAAGAATAGACGATAAATTTGGGGAGAATTTGACAAGGGAGTACCTGAGAGATTACAGGAAGGCAGAAGAGAAACAAACCTAAGTGCATAAGTCAGGGAAAGAGGGGAGAAAAAACTCAGGTAGATCATTTTCTTGGCTGAGCATTAGGCTAAGAGGCATAAGCAGTAATTCTCATGACTCAAAAGTGGTTTTAATCACCTCCGGTGAGCAAAATATAGTCCACAAGCCCATATCGGTGCTGAACATCATCTTCCTGAAAGCACATTCAGATTTTTTGCCTGAATAAATTCTCCCAGTTCTGCCTGGGTGGGACACAGAGACTTTTTGTTTGCTGCATACATCAAACGGCTCAGAACAAGATTTTATACAACGCCCAAACTTAGAGCATCCACATAGAGACATTTAATAGATTTCGCTGAATTAAAATTTAATGAGGGGTTGGACGAGCAGTGGATATTAAAATGTGTTCTTTTGGGGCTGCTTTAAAGATATTGTTAAAAGTGGACTTTAACAATAAATAATGGAACTTCATGGTAAATGATATTACACCTTAGCTGAGAGTTGTGAATATGCTGCTTTTGCAAATATTTCTTTTTTATCCCACCTAAAAATTATTCTCAAGTCCATTCTCACACTGCTGTTTAATGTGACAGCACTTTGTAGTAATTCTTGATGGGATCATCTGAGCGAGGTTACTCACAGAGGCGTAAACAGCATAGCTCGAGGTTTGTGTGTGAAACTCTTAGCGTTGGAATCAGATGTGTGTTGTGTGTCGCTCTCTTATACTGTCAGCGTTTCTATACTTTCATCACACCTTCACCGGTCCGCCGTCTGCCACAGAAGCATTTAGGCAGCTCTTGACACTTCCTACACAGAGTAATTAAATCACAATCTAGTATCAACTCCTGCAACCCCTCTCATCTCATTAAATCATATGTTCTGATAAGCATTTGTGTCTCCAGCTTCACTTGCCTTGAAATATTTCGGTCTGACAGGGCCATACTACTCAAAAATCTTTTTTAAAGGCGCATTATCTGTCAGGATGATGCATTTGTTTTTGTTTACATCCTTAGTTCAACCAAATCACAAAAACACATTTTCTCTCTTAGTCGCGTCTGATCATGCAGATAGTTTTAGTTCATCAAACATCTGCGGTGACCCAAACACAAAGGCACTGACCAGAATTTTGTTTTTGGTCCTCAAAGCATTAAAAAAACAACTTTTCATTCACAAACTTTGCTGTCAACAGTTTTCCTTGTGGCCATTTGGGCAGAAAGTACCCCCAATCTAAACTGCTCACAGCTAGATCCATAAGTATGCTGTACGTGTTCCCAGCAGTATAAATAAAGAACTATATTTAGGAGATTAAAGCTGCATGAGTCAGTCACCCATTAGCAGCCCCTTACTCACCATACAGTACAGTCCAGCCCACATGGCACCGCAGAGATTTTAAATTTCTGTACATCCGCTTGCAGCTGGCTTATTTCAGTAATACATGCCTTTATTTTTCTCAAGCTTTCCAAATAGGAGCAAATTAAAGGCAATCTAACTTTGAGCAAATGCAAATGGCTTAATGGAGCTATCCCCTGTAATTGCTCCACTCAGTCAAGCATTCATTAAGTGCTACAGAGGTTGGCTACTCTGTACTTTTATACATAAAGCACAACAGATTTTCTTCTTGAGCAACTTTTACTTTACTCGAGATTTTCACAGTTGTATTTTAGCCATAAAACATCCATATATACATTACAGTTACAGTTTTTGACAGTATACTGTACCTGACTCTCATTTTCACCACTTATCTGTCACTCACTATTTCAGCTTCTTCTGGGTTTGCAGCTCAGCTCGGACAGCGAATGGTAGGTATTTTGACCCTTGGTGGAACTGCAATCATAGAGCAATCCCCATGCGGTTGAGATGCACTACAATATGCCCCAGCGTTGGCGAAGAGAGGGGAAAATGAGGCAAACTGACGGTCACGATGAATTCAACTCTTCAGAATGTGCGGTGAACAATTTCATCACTTCTAAAAGCACAAGCAATCAAATCCATTTCAGCCTGTTTTCACACACCTGACCACAATACAAACTGCAGAATGAAACACTGCGGACCGCTTCGCCTGAAATCATGAGCTCGCTTACTGATTATGCTTTTTTTTTAACATTTCTGCAAGAATTGTTTTCTGCACGAAAACAAACATCTTTATTCAATGATCTGGCCATCAAGAGATCATTGTTTCTGCCGTGTCTGGCCTGTTGTCATTCCACATCACTCTCCAAACGGTCTACCTGCACACAAAGAGCAGTAGTTGGCCATAAGCCTGGATGGTCCCCATAGCTTCATGTTGTTCGCCATCTGTGCTCAAGGCAAAACCTCACTACAACCATTACAGAGAAGGGCCGATGAAAGAGATGAGCCTGGGAGGTGACTGGGAGGTTAATGCAGCAGCTACTTTGCACCGCACATTCAGACAGAAAGACAGACACAGGAATGGAGTTTGTGAAAAGGACAAAGGTGGTGAAGTGTGTTTGGGTAACCTGTTCTCATTCCCAGAGCGTCAAATATCGACGCTTTGTCACAGGAGGTATCCTTTAGCGTCTGTAGGAGACGCACCAAGCTTTGAACTAACTCCAGTGTAAACTCATCTGTGTTAGACGACAAGATCTGCCTTTCTGCCAGAAAGCTTTTCTAACATGTGGTTAATGTTGTAAACAGTCGCGGCAGGTTAGGTTTAGGCACCAAAACTACTTAAAGAAAACGTCGTTCACTTCAGCTCTCTCACAGGACATGAACACCGGCCTCCTAGATGAAAGTCATGTGTTTTTCTCCCATCCATCCATCCACCTCACCTTCCTTCAGCTGCAGACTTTCTTGCTCTTTGTACTACATCAGCTTGCTCTGACCGATTCATGTTAGCGCGGATGAGTTTACAGTCGAGTTACAGCCTTTGTGTGAGGCGCCAACAGCCGTGACTAAGTGTTGGGAATGACACCAGGCTTGTTTGTAGGTAGCAAATGACCATTTGCTAAGCTTACTGCACTTACTGTTGCTATGACTGTCAAGCCTTCTGTTTCTGCAAAGCTAGCTGTTCTTTTTTAGAATGATATCGGTGATGGCTGAGACAACTGAAGCTAGCTGATTTATCAGCTGTAGCTAGCTCATGATGATGCTGACAGTCCATGGACAGTCCAGTTTTTGTTGACTTTTTAATGTCTCTTTTAAAATGTTTTTTATGGTGTTTTTTTATCAATCTACATGTCTTGATCATAGCCAGAGGCTGCAACTTTAATTGTTTCAACTGTACGAATCAATCAGCCTGCTAAAATTTTGGGTGCTCCCAATGACTGTAAGCATGGAACCTCCGGAGGATTTTCTCCATTGACAATTCCAATAAAGTTTATTCAAACAAGACAAACTAAGCAATGTTGACAAAAAGAGAGAAAGGCATTGTGACTTTGTTTAGCTCTACTTTGAACAAAAATTAAGAAGAAAAGAAGAAATATGGAGCCACAGCTGGGAGACGCAGACAACACTGTCTGTTCAGCGGGAAGTTCAGTTTTATATCACAGCACAGTCTGAGCACAACATGTAAAATACCTCTGCAGTAATATTAAAGGCTCACCACAGTTAAATAATAATGGATCTTTGTGGGAATCGATGTGGGGAATTGGACCATGGAACTGCTCAAACTGTAAGACAGCCAAACATAATTTCTGACATGCCAGAAATCCAATCCTGAAATCCAGCCTTCGCGACCCCCCCAGACCGCACGTCAAGCAATAATGCATCTGACAGAAATACATGTTGCTTAATCCGTACAGTGTCTGCCTGGCTTTACATACGCACATGATAGCTACATACATCGCATAATGCTAAAAGGTTACATGGAAACAAAACAGCATTGTCTGTGTACCATGGGGTCGAGCATAGGACAGATAAAAATGGACATTTCAAAGCTTAATGTAAAAGAACACATTGGGACAAGCAACAGAGCTGCTTTCACACGAGAAAAAGATTTGAGGATGAGGAATAACAGACATGTTTGGCAGCAACTCCACCCAACTTTGGCTGGAGTTGCTGGAGGCTAAACTTCCTCAAATCAAATGAAGGCCGGGTCAGAGACACTACTGCAGTTATTATTTTAAGATGTAACTCCATAATTCAGTCAGCTGCTGGCATTCCCCTTGATTTTGGAAATAAGAGCAGGCCCTGTACAGCAGGGAGTAAGCTAGCTAATGATAGCAGCTTACGTGAGAGCAGACAGACACACTCTGTTATCCGTCTCTTACACTTCTCCTCTCTTTGCTTTTGGAAAGTTGGTAAAGAATGACAGCACCATCTAAACTGTCAAATATCTTTCTTACTACAGCTCCATGCACACTGTTTTACCATATTAAGAAATCAATCCAGGCCCGTCGTGTCCTCGTCATGGTTTCTAAACTGTGATTGGACAATGGCTGTTTGGAGTGTCCAATTGATTGCTCAGATTATTAGGAAGAAATGAAATTCTACCATTACAAGAGGAAACAGTGAGACATACTGTATGAGAGCAGTGATAACAGCTTGAGAGGCAGCCTGAAGCTGCAGCCGAACGGCTAAATCAAGATACCAAAGACACATAATAATCCCCAAACACAACAAAACAAACCTTAATCTATAGTATCTGGATTCCTGCAGCTTTTGACCACAGTTGTTTCATTATTTTTGCAAGGCTGATCTCCCAAAGCCCGACCAAAGTGAGCTCATGGTGCGTCCACGCCGCAACAGGAAGTGCAGCATCGCCATCTATAGGCCAGAGCGCCAACGACACCCTGCAGAGCCGTAACAACAGCTGCCTTTGACACAGTGCCTGCTCACATGTAGACACACATTGTGCCTACAAACACCACTTTCAGAATCAATTACTCACACACCACAGGTCACAGAACAGTTCATTACTGTTCAATTACCAGTGAATGTTCGATAGCGAGCCCATTACAGGGGAAAAGTTTCAACCTCACTGCCAAGACAACGGGAGAACGAGTATGACATTTTAATGATACTATTAAAGATGAGCAAGAGAAGAGTACAAACAAATAAATTAAAGCAGATTATGATGAGCTGTGTGAAATAAAACAGAGAGAGAGAGAGAGAGAGAAAGTGGGGGCGAACAAGTTTTGCAATCATTGTAGCTAAAGATGAAGCTGGCCTCTAACTGTATTGATCAGCTGCATCCCATTAACCCGACTTACCATTTATCTCTCTGAGATCCATAATATTATTATGATCACTGTTAATGCCATTGTACCGGCACAATATTTTAAAACTACAGAGTAAAACTGCGTGTTTTCCTGCATTGATTCACACAGGTTGCTCGGCTCTGCGTTCCCTTGGGTTGTGACTCACTTGAGAGACGATCTGCAGCGGTTAATGTCTCTTCTATAGCTAATTAGGTCACACTTGACACACCTTCCCGCATCTTTCTTCCTGGCAATTATTCTAGCAGAACACGCTTCTGATGAACAGAAAGTTAACTCCTCCACTTCTTCCAGATTTGGATTTATTGTTTTTTTTTTTCCCTCCACTTTGTGCACATTTCTTTTTTAATTCCTCCAATTCCCAAAACAGTCTGGCTCCCACGTGGAAAACCACAGCACTTGCTTTAGGTTTCATCAGATGAAATTTGACGAGGTGGCAGGAACATGAAAGAAAGGACTGAAATGACAAAAACACTTCCGAGCTGAGCGATCATTGGCTGATTAGGTAACATCCATGCAAATGTTCCACAACATTTTGAACTCTTGCAGTGTTTTTTACAGAAACACAGAACGGTCGATCAATGAGTGTTTACTCAGCCTCAACAAAGAATTCAAACACAAATTTCTCCTCTGCTTTTCCCAGATTTCCACTTGATGTTTCCGCAACATATTTGGTCTTTTTATGTTTGTTTGTCGCTTTTTATGTTTTGCCAGCCAACACATGGACTCAAAGTATTTCTGGCTGGCAGTGAAAAGATTTTTTTTTTAAGGAAATCACACATTTTCTTCAAAAAGGTGTATCTGTTTAATAGAAAAACATACTGTACAATCTGGCAAGGAAAAGCAAAAGTGCCACAACGACAGTGTAAAAATGCTTGGTTTTGAGAAAAGTACAGAAGCATTCACAACAAAACTTAAAGAACAGCAGCTAAAACTGATATATTATTACAGATTGGATTGTTAATACTAATGCGTCAATGCATAAGCAGCATTTTTATGCTGTAGTCGAGGTACAGCAGAGCTAGTTTTAACTACTTTACATACAGTTAGTTAGTCCAGTGGTTTCCAACCTGTCGGGGTCAGGCCCCTCCAAAGGGTCACAAGCTAAATCTGAGGGGTTGTGACAAGAAGGAAGAAAACACTTTGTCATTAAACAGTTATGTAGATGAACCTGAGACGTTTAAAGGGAAATTGTTAATAGATTTGTGAAACGTGACAGTGGATAAGGATGCATTGTCACTTTCACTAATACACACATGCCTCATATACATCACGTCTTTCAAAGGGCCCCGTTTTTGCAGTGACCAGGTGACGGAGATGATAGATCATCCATCTGATGTTGGCAGTGGACTCCTCCATCATATGGATGGCCACAAAGGCTTCACTTTCAACTTGAAAGGATCCACTCACTCTTTTGTCATATTTGACAAAAAGAGCTCTAATAATAAAGAGAAAACCTTGGGATGCACTAAACAATGACCTGGGATCAGTTCTCATTATGTCAAGAGTATTCAGATGAACAGCCTGCCCCGTCATTGTAAGGAAACGATTATATAGACCTGAAAATAATTACTAATGTGTGAACCACAGGGAAGACACTAAAGGGTCGGTTCTTCTGTATCACAAAAAAATGTTACACTTTACAGTCTTTAGCCAGCCCAGTAGTTATTCTCTGCTGAGACTTCTGCCGTATGTGGAGGTGGTTGAAATTTGGTTTGTGCTGCTCAAAGCATCACAAAATAACATTTGGAAAACTCGACAGCAATGTGTCTTTGAAGAGGCGACGTCCCTGTTACTCTGAACTATCTGCAGACATCTCTGCGGACAGGTGTCACTTCATTTAGCCAGGGGAAAATAGTCCCAGTGAAAGCTGTTGACAGTGAGGCACTGGACACAAAGGGCAACTGGCAAAATGTGTTTTAAGATTCAAGTGTACAAATCCTTTAACAGCGAGGCTGACGAGGGGCAAAGCAGCACGCAGTCAAATAATATCAAGAGTGTGCATACCTGGAAAACTTGCTCTATGAAAGAAATTAAAGCACAAATTCATCCCGCTGCTGGAAATACTAACTAATGCACCAGATGTGTATCAATCCACGGCTGAATATAGTCCCCAACAAAGTCCCATCTCCTCCTGTTTGAGTAACTTTTACTAAAAACTACACTGCCCAGCTGTTTTTGGAAACCGCTTTGCCTTTTTTAACACTAAAACTTAATATTTGTGGTTCATTTTTAACACATTGTTGATTTGGGTCTATTCATGGGAGTCACTGACGTCAAAACTGTGGATGAACACCAGCCTGATCACTGAAGACAGATATGTCCCCAATCTGCTCCTGAATCACGCCTGACTAATCAGAAGTGACTAAATGTTCCTATCTTCTATCTCTATTGCTGTACAGTGTACAGCTATTTGTCACAGAAGGAATAATTCAAACAGGTTTATTTGTTTGAAGCTCATTCATTAAAAATATTTAGCAAACAGCAAAATGTGTGTAAAAACAATCATATTTCAGAGATCTGTTAAAAAAAAAGCAACAACAACACAGGGACATGAATATATTATGAGGCTGAGCGCCATAAATCAAGCTGAAGACAATGAAAGTGTCAAAATGCTGAATTATTTCAGAGAACACTGCATGTTTGATCACAGCTTTGAATCATCAATGAAAGCGCATTTCCTTCTTCAAATGCTCCCCGCGGAGTGTGGTCTCACAGTGAAAAATAAGACAGAAAGAGCGACAAGAGAAAGTTGGCTGGCAAGTCCTGGCTCCCCTGGCGTCTCTTCCAGCACACAGCCAAGATGGCCATATTGTGTCTCTAAACAAATCGAATGGTTGGCACTGTGACAAGCCAGCCTCTGTGGTGCTCAGATTCACCGAGTCAGCGCGACTGCGCTCCTTCATTCCCAGGTCACCGCATGCAGCCGCCAGCAGGGAGCCTCGGTCGTGTTTACTCAACTGCTGGATGGCAACTGTGTCATTAGTCTTTTGGCTGCGACTTGAAAAAAAAAAAGAAAAACAAGGTGCATTGATTACTTTGTGCTAAGTTTGTAAAATAAATGCAGCCCATCTTTAGTTCTTTCCAATTCATTAAGTTACATTGTGACTAAAGATTCCTGCTGGGGTGAGACTGAGCCTTATTTATAACGTTTAAAGAATGGACATTTAACCACAGGCTCAAGGGTTTTACTGAGCACATCCATCTCTCTCTGTAGGTTCACAGCGCACACACACACACACACACACGCACACACACAGAAGAACAGATACAGTACAGATTCCCGAATCGTGACTTACACTTATTGAACTTATCCACGCGATCAGCTGTTTTCTTCTGGCAGTTACTCTTTCTGATAACAGATTAATCGTTTGGTTTGCAACGCGTCAGCAAACAGCGGAACATGTCAGAATTCCCAAAAAAAGGGAAAGTGACTTCAGTCGAACTGAGAGTCCAAATAGTATAAATAAAAAGATATTCAATTTAAAACTATAGAAAAACAGAAAAGCAGCAAAGGAGAATAAGAACCTTAAAATATTTGGCATTATTGCTTGAAAATGAACCTCCTGCTGCTGCACTTTCCGAAACCATTTAAACCAATCAGTGTTATGATGTCACAACGCTGTGGTTAAGGTTTGGTTAATTCAAGCACATAATTAAGGTTAGAAAAACACTGGGATTTGGCTTAAGTGGCTATTTTTGTTCACATTAAGTGGCCTTGATCATCGCGGTTACAATCATGAGGAAGGTGGGAAAGAGGAAACAAACAGCGGTCTCTGATTGGCACATTCGTCCTCCCTTTGCCGACTCTGTGGCTCTTTAACAACATCACCTGACTTCCTCCTTTGCTCATTATTCCTCCAGTGAACAAATGCTGGTTTTGGGGCTGAAGCAACTGAAGCTGTAATCTATTACAACACCAGAAAGTTCAACCTCAACCTTATAAACTTTTACATCAGGTTTTTATAGGACTGTGAGGACAGTGTAGACAGGTTTCTACTTTTGTGGTTACTCAGTGTATATCCTATAGTGACTAAAAATTATTTGCACACACACAGAAGGATGTGTATGAAGAAGCACACACTATGACAGACGTACATTACATAGATATGCCCACATAAAGCTGTAATCTCTAAAGAATCCAGAAACCTTTTTGCTCATGAAACAGAAATGGCTGCTCCCTCTGAGGCGGTGAATGTCTACTTTTTACGACAGCACTGTAAAAGGCACATCTTTGTGAGGCACACAAACACGCACACGCCACATACACACGCGCACACAAAGACTTGACAGGCTCAGGCGCACACATCCATTGCTGACTTCCCAACAATAGCCCTTTACAGGCAAATAAAGGGAATTAGTGTAAGAGCTGTAAAACCTGTGACACCTCCTGTTATATGTGTCAGACAGTCAAAGTCTGAGGAAAAAGAGAAGGAACGTGTTTAATGGGAGATAAGAGGATCGATAAGGGAAAGAGAGAAAGTGAAAAGATTAGCCATGTATCTGCTGTGGACTCACTGGGATGCAAGCAGGCTAATTGCTCTGAGACCAACACGAGGCACTGGGATGGGGAGCGTCAGCAGCTCTGATCGATTCTTAGAAGTTCTGCTGATATACTGTATGTGTGCGAGGAGGGGGGTGGTACGCACGTAGCCTATGGGGATGATCCGACTGATCAGATGAGCGGCAGAAATTCACAGAATGAAGCAGTACAGATCCTCTAAAAGAAGCAATACCACAATGTGAAATTGCACTGCGAGGAAACGTCCTGCATTTGAAATCTTAAGAGCGCTACCCTGATTCCCTGATGGGGACGCTGTGCAAAGCAGAAATAACACAGGATGTGATCATATGCTAATCCTCACAAGCACAAAGACAATATATTTAATGTTTGACCTCATCAGCTTCATTGATTTTTAGAAATATATGTTTTTTCTGAGTTTGATGCAGCAACACCTTTCAAACAAGTTGGGACAGAAGCACCAAAAACACCTGTTTGGATCATTCCACAGGTAAACAGGTTCATTGGTAACAGGTGATAGTATCATGATTGGGTATGAAAGGGCCATCCTGGAAAGGCTCAGTCGTTTACAAGCGAGGATGGAGCGAGGTTCACCACTTTGTGAACACATGATTGTATAAAGGATATTACTGCATGGGCTCAAACAGGGCTTATTTGCACATGCCTGTTGTTGTGTCGCTGTTGTGTTTACAGCATGTTTCTACCGCCCCCTAGTGTTTATGTGTGAGTTGCTTTTAACTAGTGGTGTTAAATTAGTGGTCTTTTATTTCACTTCTAATGTATTTCACACTTGAAACATACACAGACACTTGCTATGACAGAATTTCCACGTCAGGGTTTCCTTCATCTCTGTGAATTATTCTGGAAAAACTGACACTGAATGAGGATTCAGCTTCTTAGCTTTTAGCTCACTCACAAAACTTGCCGGGCATCCAAACTCCGCCGGAGAAACCCATTCAAGCTCATCCAGTGTAGCATGTTTGTAGCCGTAATGTCTCCTGAAACCCGCATTTTTACACTATGAGCTCGTCCCCACAAACCTACAAGCAAACCTAATCTTTTACTTTACTGAAAAAAGAACGTTAGTCCGCTTCTTTTACAAAACGCGACACTGCGTCTACTTACGTTTCATTGACAGGCGCCATGATGCGTTGACAGATCAGCCGCTCTCACGGCTGTGTTGCATTCAAAGACGGCTCGGAAGAACGTGTCACTCTACTAATTCATGTTATTTCTTAATTGCTGAGAAAAAGGAACTGTTTTTGTATTTATGAATTGCCTCGCGGGCCGGATCAAACGGCCGCGCGGGGCATATACAGCCAGGATGACGGAAGTAATGTCATAATGTATTTTTTCGAGATTTGTATTTGCAAATCTTGCTGACAGATGACAGAAAATGGACAATGCTTTAGTGGAGACTGCTGCCATCACTTGTGTACTTTCTGAGTATTTTTGACTGTATGAAGACCAGACCGGCCAATAAGAGACAATCAAGATATTTTTTTCTTTTGTTCTTGTTTTAATAGAGATCATTCTCTCAATCCATTGTAAAATAGCAATTAAAAACTTTTTTTTAAATTCAGATATTTACATATAAACAAGTGGCTGTGCAAAATTTACAAGATATTGGCAAGAAAGCATCATTTATTTGTCTTTTTTCTCATATATGTATTATATACATATATATGAAAATGAAGACAAACTTTCCCAATTAAAAGTTGTTGATTGATAAATCTACAAATAGTAAACGTAAGTATGTACAGTCATAAAATTTGCCAATAAACATTCTTTCATAAAATGACAAAAGGTATAAAGATCAAAATTAGTATGTGCACTAAAAATATAAAAAGTTATAAAGTGGGTATGTTCATCTGATCGAGTAGTTTTACAAAACTGATCTGTCAAAGTGCCGTCCTCGCTCTGCGTTTCACGTCCACGTTACTCAACATAACCCCCGTCATTCATAAATATAAAAATGTGGACATACAACTTACTGAAAAATATCTGATTCACTTAAATGACTGCAATCAATAACATTGATGGGATTCAGTTCTCCAAACTTTTCTTAAATTCACATTATAGCACACGGGCTGCAGACCATGGATCCTTTGCATTATTAACAACCGCTTCCTTTTCCAAGTACTAGTTTATGATTTCTTTCAACTAACTGCCAGTAAAAGGCAGCCACCTATGTCCATTCTTTCTAAAGGGTACAAGGCTAAAATGTGCTTGAGAGGGCAATCCATCACATAAAACATCCTGCCATGAGATATTTTAGCCAAAAAGTACTTATTTGAAAAGTCTGCAGCTCTTTGGGTGACATTTATGACAGGCAGGAAAATGACTTGAAAGCTCTGCTTCTTGGTAACATTCAAGAAACTCAGAGCCAAATCTACATTATTACTTTCATAAAGTAAATGTTTCATTAATCTCTTGTTTGGAGAGGATGTTCGCTGTGACGGAAGGTTCCCTTCTGTTAATTGAATTTTACATTGTCACTGAAGACATGAATGAAAACTGCTGACTGCTGGGGAGGTGGGAAAAAAGTACGGTGTGCTTTGGAAAAGATCGCTAAGAATGCAAAGTGTATGCAGTCTGTGCTTTAAATGTGCTACAATCTGAATAAAAAGTGGAATTTCGCTTTCAACCACTGCTGTCAGGAACTCTCACAATCAAAACCCAAAAGTGGCGAGAGTTCATATACCAACACGACATATAAATAATCACTTATGTTTCCAATCAAGCAAAGACCGACAAAGAAAGTGTACAAAACAACAAAGCATACATCCTCAATGTGGAGAGGAACTATTGGATAGACGAAGTTACCGGAGCTGATCAACACATTCTAATCCATATGGCTTAATTTGGTAAGAAGGCAACTCAGCAGATGACAAGACTGGTCAAGATTAGTCTCTGTAAAACAATCCACAGGCGTTAAAATGGTGCTAAAATATAGTATAAATGTGTGATAAATTTCAATCTCTGTTAAGAACTTAAACAGAGCGTATGCGTTTACATGGTCAAGAAAATCAGCAATACTGCAGTTTTGTAAAATCAGGCTGTCGCACCTGAACGCTGCACATTAATCTAAAATGGAACCGCTTTGCAGAGATTCCCTGCTACGACACAGATGTCAGCGAAATGACCCTGACGATCTGAAGTGTCAGTTCAGTAAAAGACATTTTCCTTGTGTGCAGAATGAGGCAGTGCATGAGTGAAGTGTGGTTGGGTGCAACTGGTCTCTAAAGAGCAAACCGAGCCGAGAGGCACGCTGAAATCAGGGCCGAGTTCCAATATTTGCTTCACCTCTTTACTGGAAATACAAAAAGGCCTGTGCTTGGAGAGGCTTTCAAAAGCTGGCGTCCTTTCAGTCTTCCAGATCATCTTCTCCCCACAGTCACACGTCTCATCATTCAGCAGTGGGTGATCAAAGAAAGTACCGGCAGAAAGGGTCTGTGCAGACGGTCAACTCTGCTTCCTGAACGCCACTGAGCGAAACTAGTCATTTTAATGTGGCTGCTACTTGAGGAAGCCTTTATAGAGCAGTTGTGAGTGACTGGTCCCTCGTTCGTTCTCCAGGCAGAAGAGCAGGTCCCTGAGGTTGACTCTGGTGATGCGCTGTCGCATAAACTGTCTGGAGCCCGCTCCCCCGGAGCCTCCAGGCTGGGAGGGGCCTGACCCTGAGCCCTGGAGGGTAAAAGGTAGCAAACGCAAGAAAGACAGGTAGTCTTTTAATGACCTTTTCATTGCACATCTGAAATCATTCACACCCCGTCTGCGGCAAATGGTTCCTTATCCCTCACCTCTGCACTGGCACCCCTGACAGGAGAGTCCATTTTCCGTTTTTTTCTCGGGCCGATCGCTGCCAGCGCCGTTAGGTTGGCTTCCCTCTGCCTGATCTGAGCCAGCTCCTGCTGCTGCATCTGGAATACAAGCAGCAACACATGGATTAGTCTCACAGAAGAACTCATCTAATGCCTCACACAGAAGGCATTCGCAGTCACTTATTGCAGCGTATGGCACACTTACCTCTTTGGCCTTCTGTTTAAGTCTGAGCTGCTCTGGGTCCTCTTGCCGTGACCGAGACTGCATTAAGGTGGAGGACATTTTAATATTTCAAGATGGATCTGTTCAATTTATTCATTCACTCACTCACACACTCGGTTAGCAGATCTGTTCTCCCATGACAGTTAGTGGAGGAAATGTATACTAATGACGCTGAGCCAAGATCGCTCACTTGCCTCGTCTATTAAGGCAGCGTACGTCGGTTTCTTCCTGTCAATGATACCATGTGCCCTTGTTTATATACTGTTACCTTGGCAGCCTTCAAGAGAATCTCTCTCTCCTGCTCTTCCTTCCTTTGCTTCTCCATCTGATCCAGCTGCTCGAAGAATTTAAGCTGTGCTCGAACGTCGCCGACCTGCTCGCAGCGCTCATCCTCCTGGGGGGCGAATGACGTCGTGAGGAAGGACAGAAAGGTGCAACAGGAGGATTTAAAACAGAGTGACAAAGGGTCTCAGCAGCTCTCAAATAACTGTAAATAATCGTCACCTTGAAGCTGATGTTCTTCTGCTGTGCCACTTGTGACACTTTTTCCAGCAAGTTTTGCAGTCGCTGCTGCGTAGCATGGGAAATGTAGTTGATCACATCGGCGCCCAACTCGCTGACGCCAAACTTCTTGCCTGTGACAGCGGGAGGAGTGTGGGTAAAGATTTACACGGCGAGCGAGACGGCGTCGGCATGCTGTACGTTTTCTCTTAAGTGCACGTGTCTCACCAATCTCGAGAGCTCTGCGGGTGAGCGAGGAGGTGGAGAGGAAGGTCTCGTCCTTACAGGAGCGAGTCACCGTGCCAACAAGCTCAGAGTTGGTTGCTAAGATACGGGCGCTCTCCTCTGACAAGTTGACTCCAGCCATGGAGGCCACATCGTTGATATCATCGTCATCCCTGGATGAAACAGAGAAAGAGAATAAGACTGAGATCTCAACTGTTTCATGTAGCTGCTGTGGTCTCTTAAAGCCTTAAAAAGGTAAACAGTGAGATGCACCGTGCTTAAAGAGCCTGAAGTTGATGGTTCAAGTCATCAGTCGAGAAGGCCCCTGAGTCGACTCGCATTTTGTCAATCGAATGTCTGCACTTTTGTTTTTTTAGCTGTGTCATTGCACACAGAGCAATGCAGGAGCACCAGCATAACAGGCTGTAAACTTCAAAAACGGAGTCTCAAAATGCCCACAAACCACAAAACTAACTGTGATGGGAGCGGAGACGGGCGGCAGAGACAGAGGGCAGCTGCTGCGACGCTCTCTGCTCCGCTGATGCCTGTCAGCGAAGTCGGCTGAACCGCCTTTGAACCAGACGGCGGTACAGTCCCCTCTAATGCCGTCCACTGTGTTTGGCTTCTTGGCTGGCAGGGCTGCCGGCAGCCCGGCGGGACAGACGGTCCGTGACATGCTGGGATATTATCAGTGAATTATGAGCAGGACGCACACTTTCACTGTGAGGAGATCTGACAGTTTCACGTCACAGATGGCGAAGAAAAGCAGTAAAATGTGTCTTACAGGTGAAACACAAGACTCATGTCGGCTGGTGTACGTTTAGCGCGGCACTGAAATGCCATGTAAGGATCTGTCTTTGGCACCAATTTAAGTGTCATCTTTCTACGAACAAAAATGTATGCCATCAGAACAACTTGAGAGACGCCACAGTCACATGAAATATGTGCAGAGCGGCTTTAAAATGCAGCGCCTGGTTAAATCTCCTCTTCGCCTTCTGTCACTTCCTAAAGAACAAAATGTCCAGAACATCAATCATCTAGTACGGGCAGGAAAAGACGGTTACTCTACTTCCTCTCCCAAGTTATCCAAATATATTTTCACTGAAACTGAAACTACGGAACAGCATCTTGATCCAGCACACATGCCACCTTGCACGCGAGGCAGAACAGAAATCAATGGGCCTTTTAATCATATTATTATTTTATGTTCACAAATTAGTTTCACATCATAAACCTGTTTATTAGTTACACTTGTACAGTCTAATGCAATCTGGAACAACGGGCCTGTAATAAATCCTATGTGCTGCTGTCTGTTAGCCAAATTGCCCCTTGGTGACATTAAAGCTTTACTCAATCTTTGTAAAATTATTTTTGTTGATACTCTGTCAGAATAGGTGTAACTGCCGTGATATATCACCCAGTTAAGCTAATGAGGCCATGAATTAAGATAATTGCGGCATTAATTAGCAAATGTGTCTGTGCTAACTGATTTATCATTAAAAAAGCACAAGGGTGGTAAAATATGAACAGAAGCTATGACAAATAAAGTCACCACGCTGAAATCTCCCAACGGCTTTTGAGACTTTTCAGGTACACTGTTCCCAAACAGACTCATTTACATTACACAACAGCAACACTTTTGATATGTGGCTAAACATCGGCCAAGTAATGTTACACTAAACAATGAGAGCTTATGAAAGCAGGATTTGGAAGTCTTCATGTTGGTTTTCCTCTTTTTACTCTTCCATAGTCTGCTATGGCTGAATCCTTTCTTTCATTTTCTAATGTCACTGACTTGTGCGGAGTGAACCTGTTTGCAGATGCATAAACAGCTTTTCACAATTTCAGCGTAGTTTTCTGTATCTTTGTGCTGCTGTGAATGTGAAAGTGGATGCGCACTGCACGACCTCTATTACAAGAAAATGAGTTTTTCCACATCATGAAAATTTAAGCAGCAACGTCCACCAAAATGTAATATAATCAGCTACTATGTGGCAGTTTTTGTACTTTTGTAACATTGTAGTTTGTTGCTACGCATTGCTGTTGAAACGTAGCGTTCACAACAATGAATCCTCACACAGACGACACAGGTTTACGGTGTACCATGCTGGTGAGAGAAGTAAATGAAAGCAACATCTGCCCTGCTTCTGGTCTTGATATCGGCTGACTACCACAAAAACCTGAATAGTTCAAGTTCAGTACCTCAGTGAGAAGGAACATCTCTTCTCAACCTCAGCCTCAATACTTAAAGGCTGCAACTAACAATTACTTTCACTCCTGAATAATCCAACAGTTATTTTCTCAATTAATCAGTCAGTCAGAAAATATGTCAGAAAAATGAAAGACTAATTAATCAATTCATCCTGCCAGCTCTAAAAACACATGCAAAGAACTTTTGAAATTGATGTTGTTAAATGGAGAAAAAAGGAAAATTCGATACGATCTCAAATAGGGCCGCAACAACGAATCGAAAAAGATTTTCATCATCGATTAGTTGGGTCTGTGTTCTGATGCACAGCACGCGCCGTGGCAACATCTCCTAAGGTGGGGACATTCGGCCAGCTCATGTAGTTCATGTGACGAATTACAGGAAATGATGAATAAAGATGATAAGCTAGATTAAGCTAATGGTTGATGAAGCTAACGCCCCTGATGAAGTCACAACAGAAACGCCTTTTATTCTGCGTGCATGGCTGCGTCCTCAGTGTCCATTTATCACATTTAATTACATTAAATTTTTTGAATAAAATGCTGGGAATACTACAAAATGATCAATCAATCAAAGTAATAATGGACACACTGGTTGATTATCAAAAATAGCTGCTAGTTGCAGCCCTAATCTCTAAAGGTTTCTGAGAATGTACAATATTGAAACTAGAGGCTTCTATTTGGACTGTTATGAGACATGAGACGCTGGTATTTATCTGAACGTGTCACAAACCTGAAGGTTCCCCCTCCTGCTTCCTTCAGCTTGTTCTTCTGAGCAGCAATGAGAGGGGCCTGACTGACGACTTGCACTTTGGCCCCTGGAGCCAACGTCTGCTTCACGGCTGGAATCATTTATGGAGACACACAGAGACAGACGCAAAGTCACATTCTCGCTGTTAACGGAGGAAAATTCAGATTGTTAGTTTAAAACATGGTGTGAGTCTAATTTCTGATGGTTTTTGAGTCAGAGGGCGCCTTAGGCCAAGCTTAGCAGCCTGCACTTACAGACAGTATCCACAAGATGGCAGCACCTCCATAGTGTACACAGTAAATGGGTGAACGACCAAACACAGACTTATAAATGAACCAATGTATCTTTTGTGTTTTTCCTTGACTTTCTACAGTGCATTTTTTCAGCATCTGACCTTGAACATGAAACGATGTACCACATAAAGAAATAACAATATGTTGGTAGTGATTTTACATGCCTACTGACTATTAACTGCATCTTCACTATACAGTATGCAACAAATGAAAGCATAAGTTACGGCTGAACACACACCTGTCTGTAGCTGTTTGACCACCTGCGGCTGGCCCACAATGATCCGACTATGAGACTGTCCTCTGAGTGTTACCATAGGAGACTGAGCCAGCGTCACCTGGGGCCTCACCATTGTCCCCTGTTGCTGGGGCACTATCTGCACACATTCAGCGACGAAGAATCACAATAAAAGCACAGACAAGAATAGAAGTATTAACTCTTACATGCAAGGCTTCCACTCGTATGTGCATGTGAATTCAGGTAAGTGTGATACTGTCATTCCCACTAAGCAGCACAATTACCAGTCCAGGTTTACTGTGAGGCGTCTGAGTGAGGCTGATAACTGTGGTTTTGGTGACGGCAGTGCTGGTGGTCGTGGTGGCGGCGGTGGAGAGGGAAGGTCGCAGCACCACGGCGGTGAGGGCTGTGGAGGCTGCTGCGGCTGGAGTGCTGGTCTGAGGGAGCAGGCTCTGCTGGATGAAGGCCTCTGAGTCTGGGGTCATCTGACGCAGTGCGGGGAGACTCCTCTGTGGAGGACAGAGAGAAGGACCATATGGTCAGCGCAGCACATCATTGGTTATTGTAAAGTAAAAGCAGCTTCTGTCACATACTGAAAACAAAAAGAAGTGCAAAGAGTTTATTAGGTGCATCTAATGAGAAGTTCATAAAGGCTTTTTATTTTCTTTTGTTTTTTTTTTTGTTTGTTTTTTTTTGCTATCGGACATCCCACTGGGAAAACAGTGTAAGAGCTAATTGTAATGATGACTAAATAATAACATCTCCCACTGGCATATCAGCAAATAAGGCACTAATGAATATGTTTGTAGATTGATTTGGATTATGGTTAAACAGCTCTATTAATAACGTGCTCTCACATCGTTATACATGCAAATCGGTGTAACTGTATTACTCTTGGTGACACACATTTGTCAGTACTGAGTTTTTCAAAACTCTTCACACGGCATCATAGAGGTCACTGTGGATTATTCCTCATTGCTACGACACAAAATACATCCAATAACATCATCTGTCAAAATTCAGGAATTCTGTTGTTTTGCATGTTACATACTCCTAACCCCAACATAACACACAATTACTGTTAATTAGGCTGCATTCTGCTCCATTCTACTAAACCTATATCTAAAAAGAAGTCACAAAAATGCACAAACTCCTCACTGGGAGACACAACATTGAGTACCTACTCTCATTTTCGTTCATCCCAGGATGCTGTCACTTTTCATTCCACCTTGACTACCAGGAAAAAAAATATTGTCCAATCACAATTTTTTTTTTTTTAAATTTCCCAATCTTTGTAAGGTAATTAGAATACTGAAAACATAAAAAAAAATATATTTTTTTATTTTTTAGGACACTTTTTAAACACAAATACTGTGCTAAAATACAGTTAAAATAATTCAGACAATGTTTTAATGTATTGTTGAGAGACTTATCTAAAATATGCCAACATTTCAAGCCAAATTTTGCTCAGTAAAAAGTATTATGCTCTTACTTTTCCCCTTCCCATAAAATGTGCTTGCACTGATGGACGCCATTTTTCTTAATGAGAAAGAGAAACGTACCAAGGCTCCACCCCTTCATATCTGGTATCATTGAAAAGCTCAAAATGTTCTCTGTAGATAGCAAAAGGAGTTAACTCAGTAGTTTGCAGTGGGTGGGAGATATTCAGGTTTACAAATGTCCTCCACAGAGGACAAATTTGAACTACTGGTAGTCAGGAGGTTATGGTGCAAAGTTTATGACCATCTCATGATCAGATGCCCCTCTTGGATGCAATGAATGCTGGCTGTCTGGACATATCTGCAGAAGGTTTCTAGGGATGGATCAGGATTCACTAGCACTGGTGTATTTCTCCATCTGTAATGGAGGTGTAACAGTACACTGATTTGTCCCAAACTGCTGGGTACACAACATTCAGTTCAGTACGCAACTCCCTCGGTTCAGCGCACCCCGTGACCCAAACAATTACGTTCACATGTGCACTTCAGTCAGTCCATTGTGTCCGTCCTGTATAAACGAGCGAATGATCAACTCCACCAGCAGTCGCGCTCACCTCTGATGGATGGACGTCCACACGGAGCGACAACATTGCAAGAAGTCCAGTCCTGCAAACTCGCCCCGTTTATGAACGGCAGACAAGTACACATCTGGCAGAGAAACTAAAGGAGGTACTATGAGAGTGAATTATTCATTTCATAGTTGAGAGTACAGGTCAGAGCCTTCGGGCTGAGCATCGACATCTGTGTTATTTACAGTATCTTTTTACTGACAATCTGCCAGTTTTTGAGCACCTTAACTGTTTCATTGAGAATTATAGTCAATGAGCCACTGCTAAATGTTTGAAAGTTCAATATTTCCTTGTCATTCAATACTTAAAATTTTGATTTTGTGTACAATTATACCCCTAATCTGTAGCAGTCTATAGATTAAACGTATGTATAGTGATGAATAAGTGTAGTTTTTAGTGCTGTCAAAAATATCGCGTTATTAACGCGTTAACGCAAATCAATTTTAACGGCGTCATTCTTTTATCGCAAGATTAACGCTCTTTGTGACCTAGTGAACTTGTAGTTTTTTATAAGCTGTGGCCACTGCTAGTAACGTAAGAAAAACTACAGGATCCAATTGTAAACCAGAAACAATACAATAGGCACGCCCCACGCACGTGTTTGGTTTTGCCTGCTCGCTAGCTGTAAAAGAGTAGACTACCGGTTTGTGTGGATGTCAAGCGCGAAACGCCGAAATGGATGCAAACAAGATTCTGAATGGAAGGTTTAGTTTCAAAAAGTTGCCAGATGGGTCGACTGACAAGACCAAAGTTATCTGTGAGTATTGTTGGTGTGAACTGAGTTATCACCGTAGCACATCCAGTCTGAAATACCACTTGATGGCCAAACACACGGCGAATGCGAATTCTCCGCCACCTCCTTGTGTACTTTGTAACTTTATCTTGTATCGCCCTGTTTTGATCCCTTAGAAAGGGTTGTTGAAGGGGCTTTTTGTAACCAAGTATTTATTTTTTTGTCATCTGTTTATTGACAGTGTTAAATTGTGTGAGATTTTGCTTCAAATGTTTATGACTGCTCAAAGTGAGAATGTTAGTGTGAAATGAAACACTACACGTTGTTTTCAACAAAAAACATTTGCACAAAGCAAGCCTATCCACTTTTCCATGCTGATAACAGTATTAAAATGATAATTCAAGGGACATTTAGAATAGATAAAAATGTGCAATTAATTTGCGATTAATCGCGAGTTAACTATGACATTCATGAGATTAATCGCAATTAAATATTTTAATCGATTGACAGCACTAGTAGTTTTGTATTCCATTGCTGTCATTTGTTTCATTTTGTGTACTTGGAATCACTCTTTAGCACATTGAAGCACATAGCAGCATTTCTGATTCATTCACATGGCATTGTATTGTAATGTAATGGTAATGGAACCTTGGTTTGTGCCACATAAATAAATGAAAGACACTTCAAAGACAACAGTGATACATATTGTGATTTTACCTGTTAGCAGGGTTTTTTAGGTCACTCTGTAACAAGTAATGAGTGAGAGTCCTGGTAGAAGAATTGATCTTGAGACGTGTATGAAGTGTTCTGTTGTGAGATGCTGCTGTCCTGAGCAACAAAGTGAACTCACTATAGGGAATAGTATGCTGCCAATAACGATACCATAAAACATCAAATATTTCTTTCTTCCCTGTCCCGTCAAAGGCTGACATCTTAGAAATTATGTCTATTCCAATAAGCCTGCTAAAAATCATCCTTCAGTCGCAACTTTGGGAAAACTTGAGAAGGAAGTCGATGTATCTTATTTTGAAATAGCACTAAATGTCTGGAGATGGTGTAGGCAGTTACTTAAAGCTCACTGGCTTTAAGAGAGATGACTCTCCTCTCTTTAAAACTTTTGCATGTCTGCAAGTACTTCAGAAGGGTTTCCAAAATAGTTTGAGCGTTTCAGTGTTACACAACTTACAACACGCAAACCATGTGTTTGATGCAGGATAATAAACTCATTGTTTAACCAAATCACACCACACAGCTGTCAAAGGTCAATTCTCTAGTCGTAAATGTTCAAACAAGTCCTGGTTCTGCAACTTCAGTTTTAAGCTCCACTAAACCATACAATCAAACCAGTCCTTGTGTTGATGGGTTTGCTAAATGTTGTTGATGTTGTTGATTTTCAGTTCATGAAAATTTACTGCACGATTTAGAAAACTGTGTCATGTCACATGATTTCATTATTTGGTCATCTCACAACTCCGATATTCAAAAAAGTTGGGGCGCTGCGTAAAATGGAAATAAAATCAGAATGCAATCATTTCCAAACAAACTGTGTTTACCAGTGTTACACAGTTTAAGTGTTTTAAGTGTTCCTGAGTCCATGCGCTAACAGCCTTCATAATATATATAATATAATCCCATCCTTGCTTGTGAGCGCCCCTTTCATACATGACACTATCACCTGTTACCATTGAACCTGTTTACCTGTGGAATGTTCCAAACAGGTGTTTTTGGAGCATTCCACATCTTTCTCAGTCTTTAGTTGCTCCTGTCCCAACGTTGAAAACGTGGTGCTGCATCAAATTCAGAATAAGCAGATATTTACAAAAATCAATGAATCTGATAGGACATACTGACTTTCTGTTTTCAGTTGAGCATGTGACAAAAAGGATTACAAAATGATCAAATTTCTGTTTTCCAGTGTCCCACCTCTTTTGGAATTGGGGTTGTATGAAAATGAAATCTATTCTCAGAACCATGTTCATGTAAAGTATCTCTGACATTAAAGAGAGTAGATTATGTGGTTAAGAGGGCGAGAAGTCTGCAAAGCCTGTAATAGGATTATAATAAACTTATATGAATTTAATAGTAACCATAAAGTAAGCTGCGGTTATTATATAAAACATATATCTATGCTGAGCAGTGCACACGCTCGTGAGGAGCTGGAGTTGTGAAGCAGACAAGGTCTGAGTTCACGCAGCCCGTAACACGCGGCATCGACCATTATATGTGCACGTGTGCTGGTGTGTCTCTGATCTCACCTTCAGGAAAGGCACAAGGTACGGCTGCGGTGAGGAGTTGAGCTCCTGGTATAACCTACTGGTGAAATCTTCAGGCTCAATCTTCGCTTCCTGTTGCACAACGAACACAAAAAATAGATTAGAACAACACAAGGATGACCGCCTCAGTGCTGTCTGCCTCTGCCAAGCAGTCAGGTCACCAGCTGAGGTCACAGTGACCCTGAGAGAGAAGTGAAATGTACCAGCAGACTCTTGACCAGCTCCTTGACGTTGGCTGTAGTCTCAGATGACTGTTTCCCACTGGATGCCAGCTTGATCAGCGTAGACAGAAAGTTTCTACACTTTTTCACGTTCTCCAGTGTCTCCTGCAAGCAGAGACACATAAAATTACATTTTCTTCTTAAATCTACACATCAGACTTAGAGTAGAAAGAGAAGCAGAACACAGACATACCCTACGGTTATTAAGCATCGCTATAATTAGCTTTGAAAGATTACAAAGACAAAAGCATTCAAGGTTAGTACTTCTCTCTTACAGCTGTGATAGCTGTTGGAGTGACAGGGGTCCCAGTGGCCCCGAGGGGCCCCACCCTCTGTGTAACTGCTGTGGCTGCAGATCCAGGCTGCACTGTAGTGGGCGTTCCTAGTGCCTGTCCCGGGGTGGTGGCAGTTCCTCCCAGCATGATAGTGTTCTATATAAGTCAGTGAATACACAGTCATGAAATGAGACTCAAGAAAATGACAAGGTCAGAAGAACAGCCTTGACATGTCTGGTCCCGGGGGACAGAGCACAATACATTTTTATTTCCACAAGCTTTGTTTTTCCAGGAAAGAGATGTTTGCGATCACTGAACGCTCACTGGAATTCATACACTGCATGTACAACACAAACTCTATGGAGCTGAAAAATTCTCTTCCAGAAGTTACAGTAGAAAAACAGGGATTTGTGGACTTGTGCCAGCCGAACGGTGGATTTCCGCAGGGGCAAAAACTTCCCACCTACACCAGCAAACCTCCAGGGAACGGAGATTGAGACTCTTACAATCTTACAAGTACCTGGGTGTTCACCTGAATAATAAACTGGAGTGGACTGACAATACAAAAGCACTCTATAATGAAGACCAGAGCAAACTACCTCCTGAGGAGACTCAGGTCTTTGGGAGTGTAGGGGACACTCCTGAGGACCTACTTTCTAAGCTATCATCCCTGATGGAGAACATGCAGGACACTGACAGCACTGGGTAGCTCCTTCAGTGACAGGCTGCTTCACCCACAGCGTGTGAAGGAGAGACACCACAGGTCCTACTTCCTGCTCTGTCATACTTTACAATCAACGCTGCTCCCTGTAGACCGCACACACAGAAACTGACAAAAACACTCTGCATATTCTAAACTGGACAATATCAATATCCCCGTGTGCAACAATGTGAACTCAACCATTCCCTGTTTCTACTTATTATGTTGACTTATTTATAATATCTTGCTTTTTAAACTGATGCTTCTGACTCACATGCTAACACTGCAAATTTCCCCTCTATGAGATTAAAAAAAGGATTATCTTATCATATCTTTACACAATGTGCAAAACAGAAAATGAAAACCTATTAATGGGTTTAATTAAACGTATTAACCTTTAAGGGAAACGCCATGGCAACCTGAACAAAATCACAAGAAAGTGAGCAGACAAACAGGCGATTAAGAAAATACACAGAAAAGAAGACAAATGTGCTGGCCTTGCTCCAAAAACCCTTCCTTACACTGCGCAGTGATTAGACAAAACAAGAACAACCTATGAAACAGGTTCTGGGCGAGTTTTCATCTCCCATTTCAGAGTGGGAAATCAATCCTAACTGGTCCAAGAGAGATGCATTTATCCCGACTTTGTAAAACATGACTCCTATCGTCTCCAGTGTAGAGCAGAGCTGCTGAGCTGCAGAGCTGCAGAGCTGTTCCCAGCAGGGAGCCAAACGTGTGCACATTCCACGAGGAGTGGAAACATGAAGAACTACTCCTTTGAACTAACAACAACCATCCTCAAACACACACGAGTGAAGCAAAATTTGTTACCTGTATGAGGTTAGTGGACTTGATCTCAGCTTTGAATGGTCAGTAACACTATAAAAGGGCTATATAAATACAGTAAAGTTACCATTAACATTAAAAGGAAAGGTCCTGAGTGAAAAAGGGACTTTTATGAAAAGGGGAACAGCTTGACAGACACCTTACACTAGAAATTATATTTCTAGAGTGATGTGGGCAGCAGAGAGTAGGGGGGCCATTGATGTCATCGTCCTCTCTGAGTCACAGGGGGTGTGGAGCTAGCTGTGCACTTGTTTCAGAGGTGGCAGGTAAAATGTAGAGTGAAAGGTAGAAATTATCCTCCTGCAACAGCAGCTGATCAGGGGAAAAAAACATTTTCAGACCATGTGAAACATTGAAATTTAAGCCAAATGGATTGCTCTCAAACTGCAACATGGTGCCAAACAGCAGCTCATTTCACACAGGTTTGCTTAAACTCAATTGTCCAATAGTTTTTAGCGTGAGCACGAATCAGATTTTGTGTCGTGGAACTGTGTCCTCCCAGTCAGCTGCCACTCTTTGTGCCCAACGACCCTCACAGAGAGACCTGACAGCTTTTAATGGCATGTGGTGCGTGAAAACTGAAAACGCCGCATATGGAATTAAACACCCAAAAGGACATGTGGTGGAGTTACCTGCAGCACAGGAGGCCTCTGCAGTGTGGTGGAGGCTGTCACAGTGGTCTGGACCGTGGAACCTTGTTTGATAATGGTGGTGGGGGTAACAGGACGAGCCAACAGTGATGTGCCTGGGGCCTGCAGAAGAGCAGGGGATATGATTTTTTTTCACCAACAATTCTTCATTTCGGTGGTTTCTTTAGTTTTTTTCTGACATTTTAAAGTTGGACACAAAGCTGAACACAAGCTAAATGAAATCAGTCCACGATTCCGACTGGTCACTTACCTCGCAGGCAGAGAGTGCATGTGAAACCAGTCAGGCTGGATTACAAAATTCAGTCTCAGTTTAAAACCACAGTGCAGAACTTATTGGGATCATCCGTCTGTGTGCAATGTAATATTAGGCTGTAACTACACCTCATCGCTTAACTGTGAGTGAAAATGTTTAAACACCAACATTCTTTTAAAGCTTGTGTTAATATTAATCTGTTAAATAAGGTCGTTATCCACATCAATACTGATCAGTCTATCAGATCTGTGCGTCACTACCTAACATTAATGAGTCACGTTTTCTGTGTGTGACTGCGCCCGTGTGTCCAGCAGTCCTGGTACCTGTAGAGAAGTGATCTGGACAGGTGGAGTGCTGGTGGGGGCTGCGGGTCGTGGTGTCATGGCGCTCTGGGACTGTGACTGAGCCTGCATCTGAGCCAAGGTCTGCTGGTGAATCATCAGCAGCTGCCCGCTCTCACTGCGAACCAAGACCATGCCTGCAAGAGGCAAACGTCAGGAGGGTTGAGATGTCAAAGGTCGCAGCTTTTCTTTCCTGGGTAGTCTCAACAATACACTGTATGTATCCATAAAGGGTTTTTTTTTTATTACATCCGATGTTCTGAGATTCCTAGCCAGTCAGCGGACAGTCAGCCCAAACTGATCCACAGACATGGTGCCATAAATCAAAAGCATTTCAAGCCGCAACACAACATGTAATTTGATGTTGTAAGCATCCAGAACACAGTAAAACAACACTAAAACTTTTTTATGGGTTATTGTAAGCCAATGTATTACTATAAACAGGAGCCTGGCTGTTATCCATCAAACTGGCTGTGTGAAAAGTGACAGGGATCCAGTGCATTGTAATACACCAGCCTACAATAAAGTAGCACTAAGTTACAGAGAGATCAGACGGGGGAATTAAGCAGCAAGAGCAAAAACTTTTTGTGTGAGCTGCAGAAGATTCATACATGTTACTAAATGGTGCGGCTCTGTTTTGTTGAAGCTTATATTTGTCTGACCAGTCGGTTGGCTGGGGTTAACTATAAACAACAGGACTCCCAACCAGAGCTAATTTATATGATTATATTTGAGAAATCCAGAGTGCCCTATGCCAGAGAAAATCAGAAATTATCCCATTAGTAGCTGCTAAAGGTAAATTCTGCCACTTCAAAACCTTGGAGTAATATCTGAGATCAGAGATTGGCTAACAATTAGCCTTTGCAAAATGTCTGAAATGCACACACACACACACACACACACACACACACACACACACACACACACACAGAATAGATACTGAGAAACACAGTAAATAGCTGTTGATATGACAACAGTTTGTCTCCAAGAAGTAATAACAATCAATAGATGGCAAACAAAAAGCTGGTTTGACACACTGTAAGAGGAATAAGTTGGCTGACTGCCCTCAAGGCTTTTAATCTGGTGTGCAGTTTGTCCACCTCTAATCTGCTGTGTGTGGCCTCAAAAGACAATCAGCTCTGTGTCCTCTCTGTTTGCTGCAACATATCTGAAACAATCACCTGCCTGTTGACACAAGAGCAGCTAAGAAACGTGTGCAAATACAGCAAGAAGGACAGCAACATGTCGATGCAGAGGCAATGCTGATTCACGTCTAACTTGTTGAAAGAAAACTTGCAGATGCACTTAAACTGTTCAGTAAACAGTGTGTTACCTGGCGGGAGCTGAATGTTCTGGATATTTGGGGCGTTTTGTTGTGGCTGAGCGAGTCGAGGGGCCAACACCTGTGGAGCAATGGCACGTATTCCACCAGGAGGCGAAGCGGTGACTGTTGACGGCACTGAAGTCCTCAAGTTTTGAAGAACAGTCGGACTCCTCATGGCCGCCGTTGTCCCTGTGGCAACAGTTGAAACCACGACCTGTCCACCTGTCTGAGTTATAGCTTTTGTGGAGTCGAATTTGTTCACGAGGGAGCCAGCCGTGCAGGTGACGCTGACGCCTGGGGATGTTAAAACAGTGGTCGGGCTGCCTCCGCTTTGTGGGGTGTTAGAGGGAATTTGCATAGGTGGCCTAACAAGCGTGACCGTGGGGACGCTTTTCACGGAGGGCTGAGACGAAATCACAGCATTGAGCGCACTCGTCGTAGAAGTTCGGATAATAGCGCTGGGCGCTGCAGACAGAACTGCCGCGCTTCCTTTGCTCACAGAAACAGGTCCGTTGTTGACAAGCGTGACAGCGGGCTGCGAGTTGCTGCCGCTGCTGTCAGTGGAGGAGGCGTCGGGGATATGACAGTTCATCACCACGGCACTTCCATTCAAAGTTTGAACAGCGGTCGCTGCAGGTTTCCCGACGCCAGACGTTGCATCTGACACTACCGTTACGACTCCGCCAGCCGTCCCCGGCTTGGACTGACTCTGAGCGGCTGCCACGCTCGGTCCCGCCGCCGATGTGGTCCCGGCTGCTCCATCCATGCTTGAACCGTGGGACCCCGCACTGTTAATGACACCTCCTTGCACTCCTGCCCCTACAGCAGCGGAAACACATGAAAACAAGGGGGGTGTCGAACAACTCTCCGATTCCCTTTAGTTTCGGGAAACACACAAGTGAAGCCAAGTTAGCTACTATCAGTTGAACAACGTGACCAAAATTAGCTAATGTTAGCTAACCGGAGTGGGCAGCTATCTTACCTGCTTTAGCAAGCTCTTGTTGAGAAAGTCCCATTTTGCTGCCCTGAACATTGGAATTACTACTTACAGCTGAGTTGCCGACGTAATTTGCTGCAGACTGGGCCCTGGCTGTTGGGTTGACGCGACCTGATCCTGATAGTTCAGACTCCAGAGATCCGACTATATCACTAACTACTTTTTCGTCCACCTCTGTGTTGAAGAAAACATCGTCCAGCAAATCGGAGCTCGCCGCCATCTTTGCCTAGCTACGCTCGCTCGTGAGACGCATGCGCCGATTGGATGTACCCTCAGTGACGCAGGCTCAACAGGCGCTGTGATTGGTTCCTCGAAGGAAATAAAGGTTGGAACAAATGGTCGAGAGCTGCAGTGTAGTGTGTCAGCGCCGTCTGGCAGTTCTACTGGAAAATAACGATACCACTGACAGAGCCGATCCTGGTGGGACTTTATCACATCGAGCAGACTCTCTGCGAGAGTATCTGCGCTGTGCAACACACCTTTGTTGATTTATGAACAGTATCGAAGCATTTTGTGTCCGTTTGACTTTATCGTAGACGACTCAAAATGGCTGCGTAGTCGCTATTTTTCCGATACCCGCAACAGCTGCCCCAGCGCACAGAGACACAGCAGTGATGTTTGTCCGGATGTCAAACTCCTGAGAGCGCCCATCACCGTTCATGTGGTTACATACATGTTTTGCAGCACTGTGCGCAAGCCTCTTCACGCCACAGGGATGTATGTACCTGTGGCAACTTCTTACAAATTTCAGGGAAATGTTATCAAAATAATTGTCAGAAAACAATACCTCACTCTGTACAAAAAATGTTGCTAATAATCATAATTATGATAAATATCAGACATCATAAGATATGAAATACTCAGGACACTGGACACTGGACACAGGAGACTTACAGTGAATTACAGGTGTGCCATCACCAGGTGCGATTAAGTCTCAATCAGTGGGCGTGGTTTCAAGTCACCTGTGGAGGCCTATAAATTGTTTCCGGTCGCTCCCTGGCTTGAATGCTGGAAGTTCACGTGAGGTCTTGTATTGATGTGTCCATTCTCCAGCCATGAGTGCAGCAAAACCATACATTGGCTGTAAAATCGGCTTAATTTCAAAAGCCCAAAATCGTTATGAGGGAATTTTGTATACAATTGATAAAGTGAACTCCACAGTAGTGCTGGCAAAAGGTGAGTGGTGTAGGCCTCTGCTTGACAGCCTGTCAGCATATCCTGAAATAAGATGCTTTTTGCTGAGATTTAAAAAAAAAGAAAGAAAGAAAGAAAAAAGCACAATTTCTTTGTTTGCTCTATCAAACATTTAATCTCAATTAGTCAAGTGTTTTGGAACGGAGGGACGGCCCACTGACCAACCAACGCCACCCAAAGATGACATCTATGAGTACATCACTTTCCGAGGAAGTGATATTAAGGATATCACACTGTGTGAACTCCCAAGATCTCACCACGGCCTACCACCGGATCCTGCAATAGTACAGGTATACAAGAACTGCATGGCTCACACCCGACAGCAGAGAACTCCGAAGTTGATGAAGTACATCCCAGATAATGTGTGTTGAATTGTTTTAGTATTTGTTGTTCAGTCATCCAGTGCAGGTCCTTCAGGCGTTTACTCAGCTTGTGGACCATTCAGCCCCCTAAGGATGCCGGCCTACAACCAGCTTGCTGCCAGCTCTCTACTTAATCAGCAGTATGCTGCAGCTCTTGGCCTTGGTAAGTCAATGAATGCAAATTTATTCCTACTAAACTGAACATAAACCCACAGCATGAGGATAGCTGAATACTTTTAAGTGATTTGTTAACATACAACAGTATCTGGTTGTGTTCTTCATGCAGGGCCTGCATTTCCAGGACTGCATCTTAGAAAGGGCCCCATGGTGGAAAAGGCTGTTCAAACCCTCCATGTGCAAAGACCTTGGCAGAGGAGAGGTTCGACTGTAATCCAGGAGCACGAGCAGCGGTGGGAGAGAAGGAGGCCCCAGAGGACCAGAGGAGAGAGTGTCCAGACCAGAAGGGGCACTGGAGCCACCAGTAAGCATTCAGAAATACAACGATGAAAGGCAAAATAAAATGTCTGCAAACTGATCTAAAAGTGAAGTCTTGAAACCTTTTACAACTCTGTTGGGGGTTTTGGGGAATTCTGCATGTCTGTGCAAACTGAGAGCGATCTTAAAAGTGAGTGTAAACATTGTTTTTAAATTTAAGTGAAGTCGGGCCCAGCTATGCCCAGTGCTCAGTGGGAAACTCGGCAGCACAATTCTGAAAACAGGCCACCACCCAGAAGAAGACAAGGTAATTTTGAAACAGACAGGTTTGTCACAGAGTGAAAATCTGAATTTTCTATATTAAAAACAACACAACTGAATTCTGTCAATGTTCAATGCATTTGTTTTTAATGAATGCCAGGAGCTCGGAGGCGCCGGAACCGTGGAAGGGGCCAGCTGATGGTGGCTAATCTTCCATCTGCCACCCTTAAGTTTGACACGGACTTTGATTTTGATTCGTCAAATGCACAGTTTATTAAAGAGGAGCTGGAGATGGAGGTGCAGGACAGGATGAAAGGTCGGTTCCTCAGCTCAAGTGACCACAAATGCACCAGTGCATCGTCATCTTCCGCTTTTTGACACAAAATCTTTCTTAAAGGATTAAACTGTCAGTTTAAACTTTGACCGTTTCTAAGTTTTTGCAGGTAATCTCTAGATCCCCTAAACTGTAGGTATTTGCTCAGCAGGAGCAAGACAGACTGATTCATGATGACAGCTCTTTCATGATTTCTCATATGTGTTGTTTTTTACATTCACATGTGCAAAACCTGTGTCCATTTTGGCACAAGTGCTTTCAATTTAAGCAGAAACAAACTCAAAATCAGGAAAAGTGAAGTGAGACTGATTTCATATTGCTTAGTATCTGATCTCATTGTCCAGTGTAGGATTTGGGATGGTGACTATATGAACATGTGTTGAAAATCAGTGAATGTGCCTTTTAAATACAGTCTCACCCAGCTTGGTCCTCCAGGGTCCTTACTGTACATGTGTCTGTCTGCAGATGGTAATCATGAGGTGGAGGAGAGAGAAAAAGAAGAATTGCACTCGACAGCAGAGGATGATCATCCCGGACCAAAATGCTACTACGACAAAGCAAAGTCTTTCTTTGACAACATCTCGTCTGATAAGAAGTTCAGGTAAAACTTGCAGCCTTTTTAGCCTCATTATTCAAGTACTTATTTCTCCTGTGTGTAGAGCTACAGGCTTTCTTTCTTTTCTTTCTTTTTGTGTCAACCCACGGTTTCAGACTAACATGGGCAGAGGAGCGAAAGCGCAATCTGGAGACTTTTGGGGTGCCAGGACGTTTCCTGAGAGGCCAAGGCTTCAGAGGTGGATACACTAGACGAAGAGGTTTGGGTAATTCTCAGACTGTGTCCTCCTACAGAACCAGGAGCGGACAGCTGTGAAGGTCAGAGTTTGGTACCGAGGCACTGAAACAAGCCCATCCTCCAATGATTGTTTCCTTTCTGTATAGCAGATGGGACTGTGTTACCCATTACGACGAGCCAAAGCAGCTCTATTGGCACCGTATGAAAAGCATCTTTTCTTGTTTGTTTTTTTTCTCCCTGAGGCAGTTATCCTGCTTTCATATTGTCATGGTTGTGTTTTTATTTGTCCTTTTTTTCCTCCTTATTTGGCTCCATTTTGAATATGGATGCATGGCTTACTGTATGTGACGAGAATTGTTTCCCCCCTCGTGTTTGCCAGATTTTCTCTTTTTTCAGTTAAGATGGAAGTGAATTAAGTTTGTTTTATTTTCTGCTACTTGGAAAAATGTCACTCCTAAAGTATATTGGTTTCATATTTAAAGTGTCTGGCTTTGCCATTTGGATGCACTCTTCCTAATTTGTACATTTATTTCATTAACGAATGTCAACATAAAATGAAATGAACTTGAATGTGTTTAAAGGCTGAAGCTTTTGCATTGCTTTATTCTGTCATAGTGAAGCAACAAGTTTAACTAATGTAAAATAAAATGGAAATTGCTGATGCGCTTAACTCTGCTCTGTACCTCCATATTAGTTGGTGAGATGTGCTTGTTGATCCTTATTCTGTCACAATATCAGCGTTTGAGTATAAGTTCCCATGTCTTTTAATAAGGAGCATTTTGTTGTTGGTTTTAATTGAACATGCTGTAAACGTTATCCAGTTCTGTAGGCTACAACATCACATCACTTCATAATAAAACTGTGCAGACGTCCCTTCAATCTGGGGAGGCAAATGCTCAGCACATGTCAGGTGCATGGTGACTGCCACAAATACGGACATGAGGCTGTAATCCCATAAAGTTGCATTCAGATTTTTCTGAAGGTGCGAGAAACAACTTTTGCAACCACTCTTCACAATTGCGAGTGACGCGCACAATGTGGACTGATTGGCTCTGATGAATCAAAGGATACCCCGTCTACAGTGAGGGAGAGTGGTAGGCTACTCACTGTCCGGGTTATACCATCAACTGAGGGAGAGGGATTTTCTCTTTTTGTCTAACGCTTACTTATCCGCGGCATTTTTTGCGCGCAGACCACAAATGACACTTTCAGCAAAATGATGTGTTTAATTACATCCAGAAAAATCCAGCGTTTTCTAATTTTCCCTCCTTGATGACAGAGTTTGCGTTGTCACTACCCCCATTTCTTGGCAATGGACAAACTATGTAACAAAACAGAGGGCTGCGCTCAAGATAATAAATATTAGAATAAAAGAAGCGCTTTTATTTCCCATATGACAAAATGTCGGTGGCGTTTTCATCGGCGCGCCCCAGGAGTAAAGGGGAGGTGACACAGCAAACCATTCAAAAGGTAAAAAAAAAAAAAAAAAAAAAAAAAAATCTTGATGCGTCGCGACGCTTGTGGTTGAATATTCCTGTCTGGATGGGAGTGTGCGTCTCCGCCGCTAGTGCGGTCAAAGTCGCCCGTGATGAATATCAGAAGAAATGGCAACTGGTATCGTAACGTTAGAGTCAGCTGAAGGTGCGAAGCAAACAAAGCCATGACGGTGATGCTCCACACAGGCTGCAGCGGCTCCCGTTTGATGCTGCTTTTACTCTCGCTGCTCTTTTCTCACCAATGATGCATGATTTTTTTTTTTTAATATGTGACATATTTATCAGCTGTAGATTTTGCGACTTGTTTCCATGTTTTTTTTGCTGTTTTGAGTAGTTAGAGGTGCGAGTTCCCTGCCAGACAGCGTCTCATTAGGTTTTAATGGGTGTTATGGTCAAACGCTTTGTTGCAGACGCATGCATAAGCATCCACTGAGAAATGCGTGAGAGTAGCAGGATGGAGGGAAACTGAGCAACACAGGACAAGCCTGAGCCCCATGCATGCTCCTCAGACAGCTGCTGCTTTTATCCTCGACTGATCCGTCTGTACGGGTGTTTCTGGTTTTAAACGCGCTATCCATCCTTAAGACAGGGACTCTGAAACGATGTCCTAATTAAAGCTGCTGTTTTAAATGGCTCCATTATGAAAAGAAAAAAAAACTGACCTAGAATAGACCTAGAATTTTTCTCGGGTTGGTTGAAGTTCTGAGAATCCAGGACAACATCACTGCAATGTCCTGATATATTTCATATTTCAGTGTATAATTTACCATGCAGTGTGACTTGAGATAACTGATGGCTGTTTTGTTGTCTCCCAAAGATGCTGGATGAAAATCACCATTTAATACAATGCATAATGGATTACCAAAGCAAAGGCAAGACAGCTGAATGCACACAGTAAGTGTTCTTTTTTTAAAGTCCCTCTTTTGTAAATGTCATACTAAGGTTAGAGCGAGTGAATAAAGCCATGCTTCTTTTCCTCTTTTTGACAGGTATCAGCAGATCCTGCACAGAAATCTTGTTTACTTGGCCACAATAGCAGATTCCAATCAGAACATGCAGTCGCTACTACCTGCAGTGAGTCCTTCATGAGGTTGCAGGAAGAGCTAACACAGATTTTCCATCTTCATCAGATGCATTCCGCTCCTGCCATCCCATCACTTTCCTCATCTTCTCTTTTTTTTTAAGTATTCCTAATAAATCCATTTTGAGAACACAGTGCCTGCACAGAAGTAAACATTCATTTTCATGTAGTTTGTCCACTCAGAAATCTGTATCAAACAAATATATTACCATCTAGGAGATAATATGGGAATCATTTTGAAATAAGGGCATGAGGACGGCAGTTTGCATGTATAGTCTTACAATTATTGTTTAAATTTACTCACTTTATTATTGCTTTCTAGCCTCCCAATCCCAACATGTCCATGGGTCCTGGAGGGATGGGCCAGAGTGGAGGACATGCTCCAAGCAACCTCAATGACAACATGGCACCAGGACTGCCCCCCACATCAATGATGCAGAGCCAAATGAGCAATGGTGAGACTCGAACACAAATGTGCATTTTTTCAGATGAACTCTGGCCCACATGAACTTTATTTTCCTCACAATCCAAGACTCGGTGTGCACACATACTGGTCCATCTTGTTGTTCCGTCCCCTGTCTTGAGTGCTCGTCTGATCCTGCTGCATGTCTGTCTGCGGATACAGTACCATGTCTTGTCTGTCACACTGTCTCTCATCTTATTGCCTGCAAGTATCTGTGGTTTTATGTTCAGGTCATGGTCTGATGATCAGATTTGTACTGCAGCTATGGGACTTTTGCCTTCTTTCTGTTTCTGATTAATTTTCACACCCATCATTAACGCTCATTACTCAATCCTTCTACTACCATGCAAGCTTCCTGTAAAGATGAACTGAATGTGGGTCCGTGGTTAACATGCTATGGCACCACTTGGGAATGTGGGCTGGCTGCTCTGACTGGTGCGTGTGTGTCGTCAGGCCCCAGCCATGCCCCCATGCAGCAGCAGTCTGGTCAGGCGCAGCCGGCTGTTCCCTCCACATCCCTCAGCCTGCCAGCCAGCAGCTACGGTAGCTCGGCCTCAGCCTCCGGCTACAGCCACGCTGCGCCCTCCTCCCAGGGCAGTATGATCCAGGGCCCCGGGCCTGGCTATGGCTCTTCCTCCTCTTCTTCCTCCACATCCTCATCCTCCTCTTCCTCCTCCCGCAGCAACCTCAACATGCAGTCTAACCAAGGTGAGCCAGGTACAGAGGAGAGTAATTATCAGGAATTGGTTTATGGAGAGGAATACTTTCAGGCTTATGAAGTGAACACACCAAAACACTGAGGGTTTGATCATAAGAAACTATACTCTTAAGATGCAGTATGTCTCACATCTGATGCAAGATTTGGCACTTAGAGGAAGGGAGTGATGACAGTAATGCTTTTCAAGTGTTCGCGGTGAGATAGAAACAGAAATAGTAAAACAGTTGGATGATTTCTGAAATACCTCTGAATGTGTTCATGAACACCCCCTTGATCTTGCTTAAAACATTTGCTCACATGCACATCTGCACTCATCAGTCTGTAAATTCCCCCCTAGTCCAGCGGAACCATAAAGCAAACACATTCAGTTCATCGGAGAGGTGTCCTGCCTCCTCCCTTCTTCCCTCTGCTCTAGACTTTACCCCTCTTAATCTCTGACTCCTGACCCTGAGATGCAGCCCTCCTCTCCCTGGATGTCCATGTGTATTTACTGTACCTCTGTTTATGCACTGACTTCACTTCCTTGGTTTGCATTTATGCCTCAGAGCAGCATCTTGAACTCATCTCCTCAAAGAGATTTTTCTTTTAGAGACCCCTGACTGCTATGGACCTCTTTTGGCTTTACCCTGTGCCCTTATTGCTATGGACCTTTTTCTGCATTTGTTTATCAGCTGAATTCGGCACATTTCTGCCAGTTAGTTCTGAGAATGATGTGCGTGCTGCTGAATGCTAATGCTGGTTTGTGCATACAGTGTGTCTCTGTACATTAATGTATGAGATCTCTTCCCCCCATAATCCCACCTCCCTCCCAGTCTCTATGATGCACCAACAGTCTGCCACTCCACACTACTCCTCAGCCCAGGCTGGGGGGCAACACTATCAGGGACAGCAGGCCATGGGCATGATGGGTCAGGGCAGTCAAGGGAACACTATGATGTCTCAGAGACCCATTGGATCCTACCGCTCCTCACAGCAAGGTAGGTGGTAAGACGTCTTCATGCTAATTTGAGGTGGCAATGGGCTCATTGTGGTTGTGTGTGTGTTGCATTTGAGTGCTAAAGCACATAGATGAATGTGTGACTAGAGTTTGGAACTGCTGGTCAACAGGTTTCCGTTACGTGGCTCCGGATGCCAGTCTCACAGTCTCCAGATTGATGGAAGTGCTAAGTTTGCTGCCAAAGTATTAGTGCATGCTCAGTATCAGTTTTTGCTTTCGAAGACCATAAGGTGAGAGTGATATTGAAGGTCTGCAAATGAGTCTGTCCCGGTTGCCTTCCTGCAACTTTAAGAAGCAGAGTGGAGATGTATCACTCGTGTCACATTAGGTTCCTGTCTCTGCAAATCACTTAGCTGGTGCTGTGTCAGCATGTGTCTAATAATAGCTCCATCCTGTCCTGTTATGTCTTTTGAAGGGTGTAGACTCGGCATGTTGTAACTCAGATATATAAAAAGGATGGGATACTGTTTCCAGGGCAACAGGCTGTCGCTGTAAGTCCTCATTCACCCTGGTACGCAATTATCCTTGCATGACTGGGTGAAGTATTTCCAGATAGATGTGTTACTGAGTTGTTGTGTCTATAGTTAAGCTGGGTGACTTGCTCATCAGCCATTGGTCATGGGGCTTTTGCCAGGTCTCTCTCAGCTGTGGCTCCTTGGTCATATTGGGAGTTAACCCATAAGAACCAGGACCCATTTCTCCTTCAAGGAAAACTATGGGGGACAGAAAACAGACTAAATAGACCACACAGAACACATTTTTTGTCAAAACAGCGCCCCCGTAGTGTCAAAGATCTGTAATATTACATATATGTCACATTAGGCTTTCCGTGACAATTTTAAGGTTAAAGGCCCGATGTGACAGATATGTCACAACGATATTTATCTGATTTGTTTTCTATAAATTTGTTCAAGAAACGTGTTCACAACAGGTTAGATGTAATAAAGGACATTTTATGTAAGCATCAGAATTCTTAAATGGCTTGAATCTTACCTTTAGCAACAAAAAATCAACTTTTTAAATTTAGCTAGTTCGCTCACGTGTTAACCTGGCACACAGACATCTTGGAAATGTTGTTATGGGAACACAAATCACATGACCTGTCACATGACCAATCAGGATGTTCAGTATGTGTCACGTAGGGACTACATGAGTTAAAGCCAAGGATAAAGCCGTATGAGGAACTTTCCAGGACATTTAAAGGACTTGTGACACCTGTGTCACCGTGGGTTCTTTTGGGTTAAGATGAAAATGTGTCTTTTTATGCTGCAGCTCATCTCTGTATTTGGAAATGTTTATTGTGGTTCATAAAGGAGAGCAGACTGTGCATGGCTTTTTGTTCTGCTGGTTCGTCAGATCAAACTGAAAGGGAAGCAGTGGAATCTGGAGTTTCTGCACACCACCAAGCAGAGATCAGATTCTCCCTGATAACTGGCTTTCTCTAATCCTCAATTTCTCCACAAAAATTACATCTCAAGTGATTTGTCATGCAATTATTCATTGCAATTGCTCCAATTGCTTTAATCAGTGTTTCCAGAATTTGACTAGGCCAGAAATAGCGTCCTTCATTTTATTTCAACCCATTGTACGGTACATAAGTTTTAAATCTAGATCTTTTTATGGAGGTTTTGCAGTGCATAACAAAAGTGCAGTGTTGTTAGGTCATGAAAAAGAAACTGGAGACGGCACCAATGGCAACACATAAATGAAATGTCAGTGAACAGAAGAAACAAAATAAAACAAATGATGTCTATATATTTAAAAAGTACACAAGTTATAAACAAAATTATTATAGCCATATAATTCACTATTCATAATTATTCACAATACCCTCATAACTACATGACGACTTCCAACAAAGCTGTCTGTAATGTCGTCTGTTATAATCTTTTATTTTCCTCTGTCATTATTCTTAATACACACATATGCACACACACCCGGGGGGTTGCCAAAATTGCCCAAGTGTCTTGGCAAAGCCCCCTTAGTCTCCAACTCAGCGGCCAATTGGTCCAACCAACTGTTTAACCAATGGTGGTGTCGCCTGTCTTGCAGGATCTGCACAGCAGTACATGGGACAAGACGAATTCTACGGAGAGCAGTATGGACACACTCAGAGCTCCAGCGAGCCCATAAACCAGCAGTATTACCCTGATGGTAATCATGCACATCCATAAACTTCATACACACAGCTCTCAAACACTCAAACCCCCATTATAGGACATGCCATTTCCTTTTAGCAGTATCCCTCAGGCCTGGGCCAGATTTCCTGCAGTGCTGAAGCTTCAGCTCTTCCTCCCAGTCATTTTTCCCTTATTGTGGGAGATGAAAAGTATTGAAAAAAATTAAGACTGACATTGGTCTCAATTCACTTTCCTCCCAGTGTGTCTGTGTCCATACTGTCCCCTTTGGTGTGCCGAAATTTCAGATTTCAAGGAGTGTTATAGCAGTGTGTTGAGGAAAGAGTGCACACTTCCTCCAGGGTGTGTCTTTGTGCATAATATTGAAGTGGGAACCCTTGAAACTGTTTGTGCTCGTCATTTTGTCGTTGCACATGTATGAAATAATGTTTTCTGGCTTCAAACTGAATAATAATGTCTCTTCTGCATGTAAGTGGGTTTTACCTTTGCAGGGGAGTTTTTGCATGTGTTGAATCGTGTTCTCTGCAGGTCATGGGGAGTACTCGTATCAGCAGTCTTCATATGGTGAGCAAGGCTACGATAGGTCCTTTGATGAGTCCTCACAGCACTACTATGAAGGAGGTAACACTTAGTCATTTTGTTGATATGTTTTCCTGCAATGTCAGTTTGTCCAAATGTGCTAACTATAACTACAGTAAAGTACTACCTGACATGTGTACCTGTGTATACATATCTTCAGGTAACTCTCAGTACAGTCAACAGCAGGCCCAGTATCAGCAGGGCTCTGGCCAGCAGCAGCCCTTTAGCCAGCAGCAGTACACCTCTCAACAAGGCTACAGCGGACAGCCGCAGGGATACGGTAAGGACAGCTCATTCAACCTCTTGTGTGCATTCAAAGAAACACACACACATAACAAATGAACTGAATGCAACCCCTCTGCTGCAGGTCCCGGCCAGGGTGGGTCCTCCCAGTACTCTCAGTATCAGCAGGGTCAAAGCCAACAATATGGCTCCTACCGCTCCTCACAGGGAGGCCCTGGAGCACAGACGCAGAGGCCCTATGCCTACGAACAGGTACGTCAAATTAGATCATACTTTCTCTGATTCTCTCACTCTGGCTTTGCAGCACTGGCTTAGTTCAGCCATCTAACTGTATAACCCTGATTCCAAAGAGTTTGGGTGCTGTGTAAAACCTAAATAAAACAGATAATTTGAAATGAAAATAAATTGAATTGAAAATGACTGAATTCTCTTTTTATTTGCGCTTTACACAGCAACACAATATTTTTGGAATCAGGATCGTGGATCGTACTTTCTCAGATTTCTCTGATTCTCGGAAACTGGATTTGCAACACAGAATTATTAAACCCATTTAACACTGGAAAATGTTTATTTAATCCCTAATAAAGGTTTATTGTGGACGCAATTCACCAGTCAGATTTTGATCATTGAAACAGAAAACAGTAAGAAATAATGCCTTTAATCTTTTGCTTGCCACAACAGGTGTTCATACCATTTTTTCTAATTCTGCGAATCTCTGATTTACCTGATTAAAATGTATTTGACAACCTGTAGTACAGTGTATACTAGAGCACACACCCATGCCCTCTTTTTAATCATCACTGGAAAAAGAGAATTGTTTGACCAACTTGAAAAAAAACTTCAATTTCAACTTAAAAATGTCCTTTGGTGCCGTGCGTCTGGCTCACTAGTAACAGAAAATTAAGTAAAAGTGAACAGTGTGTATGTATGAAAACCACCTAATCTCTCTGTTTAAATCGTTTTGCATTGCAGGGTCAGTATGGGAATTATCAGCAATAAGGTTCTGCATTGTTTTGCTGTTGGAAGAAAAATGAAAGGTTGAACTGTGGCGCTCTGGCTCAGCTGTGGAGTAGAAGATCTGGCTGCATCAGATTTGTTATCCTCATATTAATCATCATTCTAGCTACAGTAAGAATAATTAATCTAAGCATATGTGTTGCTTTCCTCATCTGTTTTGCTGGCTGCAGGGGGTGAAGGGCCACTGGCCACAAGAAGTCAGGGAGCTTGTAGACTCCAGACAGTTAATGTAAAACCTTCCATATGGAATAAATAGGGTACTAAAAAGTAGCAGTAAAGTTATAAGATAAAACAAATTGCCTGTATCCTTCTCCTTCCTCTCTGTCGAAGCCTTTCGCTGGTCTTTATCCCCTGCTTTTAAAGCTTATTTTATTTTACCATGCTCTTTTTTAATTCTTTTTTTTTGGTGCAAAGAGCAGGTTGTGGTTTGTGAGACTTTGGCTATAAAAAGCGAATTAGCCTTGAGGGAAATGTTACCCGATATTTATTTAATAGACAAGGTCCAGCTCTTGCTTTCATTCCTAGCCGAGACACTGTTGTATCTCACGATAAGGGAAGTTAATTTTATGAAGGTGAAAGCGTTGGTCCTCGAACCTGACTCGATCAGGGGGTTTGTCTGTGTTCGTCAAACTGTGCCGTGTTGCTGTGTGGTCTAACATTGTGTGTTTTCACTCACTACATATGTCTTACTGAGGTCATAGACACAATAGATAGCTGACTGATCCAGACTTAAAAGTGTGTAGTCCATGATAATCACACATCGTGGTCGTGTTTTTGACGCTGTGTTATCAGTGGCACCGCCCTGCACAGACATGTCGAGGACTGTGCGGAGTTCAGAGGGGGTCACACCACTCTGACGCCATTCAGTACTGATTTTACATGAAAACATATTGCCACTTTGTCTGCACTTTATTTTGCAGTGGCAGTGTATGTATTGTCCGATATTTTGTATTGTAGTGCAATTCAGGCTGTTTTTAACGAATGATCCTCAAAAAGCCAAAGTAACACAGGAACAGAACAGTAACGGGTCCTGCACCTCTGCTTCAATAAGTGCAATACACTCAGTCAGTCATGTTGAGGTTGGTTCTTACAGTGAACTCACGCTGTATCGTTTGCAGTTTCTTGACATACAGTGGTGGCAAAGACTAGGGCTGCTTTGTTTAATGTCATTAAATGTTATGTTGCAGGTCTCAACTGACATGTCATGTTTAAGGAAATTATTTTCTGTATTCATTTGACCTGATTTTGTGAAGTTTTTCCTCACAGACATACCGCTTACTGCTTCAGTATTCTTTTTTTTTCCACTTATACCATCATATTTTGTATTAGACGAAGAAAGTAATGTTAAAAATGAAACAAGATTTAGATAAATGTACATGTACAAGCACACTTGCCTTATTTTACATATGTATTTATGTTACTTCATTAATATCTATCTATCTATCTATCTATCTATCTATCTATCTATCTATCTATCTATCTATCTATCTATCTATCTATCTATCTATCTATGATTACAAGATGGGCATATACTATGTTGTTCATTTCTTGATTTATTTATTTATAAGAAGTCACACAGCGCCTCTGGTCATTTCACTAATCACTCTTTCTTGCAGTAATAAGGATTATTAGTGTGACTGTGAGGGTCCAGCATAGCAGTGAATTCGGCAGTAACTCAGCTTATCAATTAGGAGTTGCAGTCATTTTGCAGAGTTAATCAAGAATGGGAGATACCTGGCTGTCAAACAGCTGAATAACTATGTACCACTCAACAGTGACAATCACAGGCCTCTCTATACTACATTGAATTTTTATCAGTGTTTCATTTTACTGTCATTACAGGTGTGGGTGATACAACTAGTTTGTGTGTGTGTGTGTGTGTGTGTGTGTGTGTGTGTGTGTGTGTGTGTGTGTGTGTGTGTGTGAGAGAGAGAGAGAGAGAGTGAGTGAGTGAGAGAGTCAAGTTGGTGTGCATAATCCAAATATGAATGTTATCTACTTATCTATTGTAAGACTGCATTGCCTGATCTTTTCTGCTGTCTTTTGTTACTGTTTGTTATATAAAAAATAAACTGACATTCACCTATATCTGTATTTTGTTTGTTTATTAAGGAAATGTCAATGATAATGGTGTAATGGTGATGATGATGATGATGATGATGATGATGATGATGATTATTATTACTATTATTATTATTATTATTATTATTATTATTATTATCAGCCTTTGTGTAATTACAACATGGACAACATCTGTACTATTGTCGTTTTTTCTGTTTTCAGGTCATTTGTGCACCGGTTAGAGGTTTCAATTAAAATGGTCAGATTGTCCAACAAAATATGCCACAAAACAAAAATCAGTACTTTTAAATGAGTCTTGCCTCTGTGAAGTGTTCAGACATCTCTTACATGACATATTACAGTTATGGGTATTTAATTAAAAATATTTATTGAGACTTCATGAAAAAGTTGCCGCATCTTAGCTCAAAAACGTCAGACCCTCCTCTCCGTATTGCCACATACATTCCAGCACACAAGGTGGCGGTAGAGGACCACCAGCAAAGAACGATCCCGTACGAAATGTCCCTTCACGGTTTCCGTATTATTAAGGGCGCTTGTACTCTAATAGCATGTAGTTAGTTTGAGGTGCAAGTGTTATTGGAGCTGACTAAACAATCACACAAGAAACGTATGACCACTGTGAATTGACATTATAACTGAAACAGCTGCTTATTAGCTATATTCCAGACAGAATTTCATTTTATGTCACTATTACTGTGTGTATTGAAGGAAACGGTCAAGGTTTAGCTAGCTAACCGTCGTTAGCTAACTTTACTTTAGAATCATAACTAATGTCTGTCTGTTGAACGAAACAATGTTGGCGACGTTGGTGAGAGTTAAAAGCTCTTGGTGGTTGTCTCCGGACACACTTTTACGAGTCATACTGGGACACGAGGTTAGAAGGAACGACTTGAGCTCGTTGAGCCACTGTTGTTCTCCAGGATCAGCGGCGTGGAGGCGGAAGGTCACCGGCGGTGTCAGAGATGTCAGCAGCTCCTGTCAGCTGTGCGCCAAAGTCCGAGGAAAGCCGAAGAAGGCGGAGCTGTCTGAAAAGAAGCTGGTATGTGTTTGAGCAACTGGCTCTGAGCAATATTGCAAGTAGATAATTAAAAAGTAGCCAAAAGAAGTAGACACACAGCATTTCTTGAACCTGCCATACGTAGTTTCATGTCTAACTCTGTAGCTTTCAGAGGCTTCTTGTTTTTGACATCTAAATCAGGTTGATTGTGGGCCCATATTCAAACAGTGCTTGATTGAAAAAAAAAATAAATAAAAAATCTCCATAGTTAGGATGAAATCAGTCCTCTAGTTTAGCTTTCTGTGTGTGCGGAGTCTCCCCATTAATAAAAGCATCTGTTGATGACTTCCAAACTTGCAATGTTACATGAAGTGTGACAACTGTTTAATTATTCTTGATTTTTAATCATAGACCCGTCACTTTGTAGACCATCGGCGTGTGAAGCTGGTGGCAGGGTCTGGCGGTAAAGGGGCCTGCAGCTTTCACAGTGAGCCCCGGAAAGAGTGGGGTGGACCAGATGGAGGGAATGGAGGTGATGGAGGAAGTATCATTATCAAGGGTAAGTGTGGTGTCCGTCTGATTGAAGGAATGTGTACTGACACTCGTCTCTTTGCCATGTTCGGGTACATCCTACAATTTCCATTAACATAAATGATGTCAAAATTCAGGGCTGGCCACCCTACTGGCTATACTTTGTGGAGAGTCGTAAACAATTGGGCATTTTCTTTTTGTTTCTTAAAGAGGTGCCAGGTCACCACGGTCCGTGACAGAGCTCGATCCATTCAGCATCATGACAAAACGTATCTGTTCCTTATTTCCTTGCTTTCAGCTGACCAGTTTGTTAAATCGTTGGCGCACATAGTTCCCCTTTACAAGGGAGACGACGGGCAGTCAGGAAGCAGCAAGAACTGCTTCGGCAGGAATGGCAGCCCAACCTATATTCATGTGAGTTCATGCATTTGATCTTTATCAGTCATTATAAACCACTTATTAATGCCTTTTTCAGGGGATTAGGGGATTTGTGTTATTAAGGGTTAGAATTAGGTTGTCAAGATAGTAATTCATGTACAAGAGCTCCCTTACTTACTGTCAATAAGAAGTAATTTGGAGGTTATTGAGGGAAAATTCTTGGTTAGTATGCATTCTAATAAGCACATAGTTAATGGTGAATATGTGTACCTGAATATAAAGTGTTACCGATGTTTTTACAGGTACCAGTAGGCACTGTGCTGAAGGAACAGGGAAAGACAGTAGTAGACTTTTTGGTGCATGGCCAGGAGTATCTGGCTGTATTTGGAGGGGCCGGTGGGAAGGGGAATCGATTCTTTCTGTCCAACGAGATCCGTGCCCCAATGACAGCAACCCCGGGAATGGAGGGCCAGGAGAGGGTCCTTCAGCTGGAGCTCCGCACCATGGCCCATGCTGGACTGGTGAGAAGAGGCTGCTTACGCTTGAAAATAACAGTGGCATGTTTTCAACACCACAGATGTAGTAATGTTTTCATCATCTTTATTCTGTCAGGTGGGGTTTCCTAATGCTGGGAAATCATCATTGTTGAGAGCCATCTCCAACGCCAGGCCTGCTGTGGCCGCTTACCCCTTTACAACGCTCAACCCACATGTAGGAATTGTCAAGTACAGGGATCATGAGCAAGTTGCAGGTAGTTGATTTTAAGCAAATCATCAATATAATATAGAATTATATTATTTATTCTAACAGTATGATATCATTTTGAAAGGTTCTCGCTCTGGTTAATTTTCTGCTTTTTATTCAGTGTCATGTATATGTTTCACTGTTCCCCCCGCTCTGTGTAGTTGCTGACATCCCAGGCATCATTCGAGGAGCCCATCTAAATCGAGGCCTGGGCATCTCTTTTCTGCGCCACATAGAGCGCTGTCGGTTCCTCCTCTTTGTTGTGGACCTGTCGGCTCCGGAGCCCTGGACTCAGCTCCAGCACTTGCGTTATGAGCTGGACCAGTATGAACCTGGCCTGTCTCAGCGGCCTCAGGCTGTCATAGCAAACAAAATGGACCTACCCGAGGCCCCGGAGAAGCTTAAGACTCTAAACAGCCTCGTCAGCCAGCGGGTCATCCCCGTGTCAGCTCTCACTGGGCAGAACACAGAGGAGCTCGTCCTCCACCTCAGAGAGCTTTATGATGGATACCTTCACGGAGAAGGCAGTGGGGAAGGCAAACTCACTAGGTGGTAGTTAAAAATATTTCCTCTTGCTCTACTGATATTGCTGTGAGTAAGTATATTTATGATGGACAATATATATTTTAATTCTTTAATAAATATATAAACAAAAGAAAATCCAATGTTTGTTATTTAATGAATGACTGACATCATATTGCTCAATACGCTGAAATATTTTTTGGACTTCTTGAAACCGGATTTTGACTAAAGGTCGACAAATGCCTGTCAAAGGTCAAGTTATTAAGACAAATAAATCATGAAAATCATGAAAATTCTCTACTATTGTAGGATATTCTGTGCATAAAGACTCCAAATACGATTTTGGCGAAACTCTGGACATCAAAACTCTGGAGACTGCAGACTGACAGAGAGACACTGAGCCATTTACACTATTTGTTCATTTTCTCTTTGCAAAAAAACAGATGTAGACCAATAAAATGGATGAATAAAGGCATACGGTACAAGTTTTCAATGCTACTTCTCAGTATTTGATATTATAGTGTGTTTTAACAAGTGATGGAAATACAGCTGGAGATTTGTAATGAGTAAACATAATCCCTAAATGAACCAGCAGAGGGCATGTGTCACATACATTTACATAAATGACATTTTTAATTGAGCCTTTTAGCAGATAAAGCTCTGTACAGTCCAACTGATGACATTGTTGTACTGCCTGTACAGTAATTCATTTGCTTATCAGAGAAGCGGGATAGAATGAAACTTTGAAATGAATGCAGCGAGCAGGTCAATAAGCAAAATGGAAGCAAACTGTTGTTGGCGTTGGCTGTCGTTCCAGAGGGGCAGTATGTTTCACACGAGGGTGAAAAACAACAGGATTAGGCTGAAGCAGAACTGACCTGACCCCATGTCACTGTTGTCTCTGTGCAGCAGGTTTTGGATGTTTACTGAGCACTGCTGCTGCTCTCGATCTACAGCCTACGTAAGCATAATAACTCAGATGTGTATTTATGGATTGATTTGCGAGCAGTCCCTAATTGATGTGCGTTTAATGGTCAAAATGCTACCTGTATATTGTATTTAAGTAGTTCTCAGTAAAAGCTGAATGTCTCAAAAAAGACCACTTAGTTTAAAGCACCTTGGGTTTTGATTTTGTACCACGCAGTAAGTCTGCACTCTGATAAATGGCAGAGCAAAAGAGAGGAATAAACCAAATGGGTCCCGACGTCAGCCAAGGAATAATGAGAGCTTTTTACTGGTTAAAACTAGCATAAGAGATGATTCATACATTAGAGTGGTTGGAGGAGCTGAGGCAGATAAAAGACCCTATCCTAACCCTAATTGGAAGGGAAGGTTCACAAAAAGGAACATTGGGAAATAAATGGCCTGAACTGCTGTCCAATTATACTTTAGAGGTAAAAGCCTCAGTGGAAGACAGCCACTATTGTGATCTCTTCTCCTTCTGTGTCAGCCCCCTTCTCTGGGACTCACATTGTTATGGAGGCTGCTGTGTCACAGATTTTCTGCTGCCTTGCATGACTGATGTAAGTCAGCTTCACTGATGCGACAAGTGCTGTACTTAATGCTTTCCACATCAAACTGCAGAAGGATGCAGTTTATATTTGAGAGACTTGTGGCATCTTTAAAAAAATAAAATAAAAATAAATAAATTAATAAATAAAATAATTTTCTTTATCTTGTTTTCTGTGGTGTGACTTGGTCATTATGAGGTTTGCTCCCTTTCTCTCCTCACAGCATGAGAGGAATTGATAAAAAGAGTGAGAAATAGGCTGGAATCCAGTGGGAAACCTTTGTCAACATCTTATTGAAAAAGTATGGACTGTTATATAAATAAACATTTGTGCATTTATTTGTATCATCATTAAATTATGTCATTATCGCTTGTAATAATTTCAGTTATCAACAGGCTGCCCTACTCTGTTGAAAAAATTTATAGCTGCATGATCACATTTTGGCCACTAGGAGGCAGGAGCACCAGAGGAACACCAGAACAAACGTCTGTTGTCAAACACAACAAACTGACGCGTAGCTGACGTAAGCAACATTATCTTCCAATTGCAGCCTGTTTCTGACCAAGTGGCGAATGTAAGTCATTGAATCTTTTAGCTCAGGTTTTGTGTCCACCAAATCCTTTGGAAATATCTGGAGCGAGCTAAAACTTTCTGCTTTCTTCACCAGCTAGCTAGCTGGCTAGTTTTAATGCAGCTAGTTGCTAGCTTTGGCGTTAACCTTGTGGCGAGCAGGCTAGCTAATTAGCTAGCTAGCTGATTAGTTTTATATATTTAATGCTGCGAGTTGCTAACTTTGCGTCAGCAGCTTGGTGCTAGGCATGTATGTTAGCTTGAAGGAAACAGCTCATGCTGTTGAAAATTGAGATTCCAAAATCCTGAAAAGGCCTAAAAGAGGCTAAAAGCTCAATAATTCTACAATTCTGTTTGGGAAGCTGAGTTACTACAAGGGAACATTTTCTCAGATACGTTAATGGAACTTAGATAATGTTCATGTCATGGCCTGCAGGTGGCTCTCTATGTGGCGCCCTTGCTGCTCTTCATTGGAAGTCTGGGCAAACAGACTACAGGTCAGTGAGAGTATACATAGTTATTAGCATGGCCCCATGTCATCTATCACAACATTTATCGTGCAAGCTAGCGTGCAGCTGCAGTTCAATTAGACACAACACCAGGAAACGACATACAAATAACACACACAACTCAAATCAGAACAAAAAAATGAAAGCCATAAACCAAGAAGCATCTAAGGGTGACTACATGACTGCTTGAAAATGATCCCATTTTCACAATCCATTTTGACCTCTGTAGGTAAAGAGTTCCACATATCGACCCCCAGAGACATCTTTCTTTCTGTCTTGCCTTCCTTCCTTCCATTATCACACACAAACATCTTTATGTTAGTGATGAGCAGTTTATATAATTTACATAGGTGTCAGTCAGTGCTGATGTTTTTCCGGGTGTGGCTCTGTGGATGGGGGTTCCCAGGAAGGACTTCTTGCTTGAGACTGAAGCTCCAATCACTGGGGAGAGCATTCGCTTCTCCCACAGAGTCCTTAAGGTGAGAAACTCTCCTGGTGGGAGACGTCCAACTGTGCATGTAAATTGCTGTAGTGTTTTTCAGAACAGAGCGGCTGAATATGACCACACGGTATAAACTGAATCTCTTTCTTCATTATTGTAATTGTCTCAACTTCACTTTCTCATTTTCACTTTCATCTGTTCGGTTAATATTTGTTGTTTTTCCCACTCCAGGGGGATTGTGGTGCAGCGGCACATCATGCAATGAAGGTTTTATGCCACGTTCGTGTGTCAGTGGCCTGACCAGGTGGAGCTTACACATGCTATCATGAGTTCACCCCATCCAGGCATCTTTGAATACCCTCACCCCTCTGTCGGCACAACCTGTGATCCCATCTGTTCCATTCATGGTACTGTCTGTCACTCGTCTTTGAATGCCATCACTGTGTGTGATGGCCTGCTGTTAGCTTTTATGTGCTATTTAATGCATGGGTTGTTTTTTTTATGCCTTTGTTGTCCAGATGTGGTGAAGAGAATTCAGAACTGTCCTCATAAAGGTTTCCAGGTGGAACAGCTGTTATCACCCAGCGTCCTGTCTGCATACCACTGGTTCCTCCATGCCGGCTACAGTCCCAGGTAAACAACACACACTGTATTTACTGGTGCAAAGAGTGCAGTTATTTATTAAATAAGCGTTTCAGTGATTTCTCCAGAGACCCCACACAATTCTGTTTCACTTTCCACACTGCTGCCAGCGTGGTGCAGCTGTCAGTAAAGAGCGATCGTTTGAGGCCATTGGTTTTAAATTGTAATTGATGTTTGGATGTCATTCAGTTTTCCATTACATTTACACCATCAGAGAAACCTCCAAAGGTTTTTGTTATTACAGACACAATATATTAGAATGTCATACTCTCTGGTTGAGAAAGAATTCAATGTTATTTATGTGCCCCAGGACAGTGCACTCATACCACTCTTTCCTGAGGCTAGACGTAATATGTCGAGTAGTTTATCATCCTCCCGAAATATAATTTAGCTATACTTACAGCCATGTGCAGGAGTTTAAACCTCATTTAAGTTTAAGCTATCACACAAAAATAATATGGGTGAGCAATTTATTCACTGTTCATGCAGCATTATCTGATTTGTGAATTCATAAGGTGAGTGTCACTCCCATGTACAACCACAAGGAGACAGTATTTCATAGGAAATACACTCATACAGTAGGTAATTATTTTGAGTTTCACTTAGAGAAGGTGAGGCCTAATACAGCAATTAATTAATGGAATGAGACATATAGGTGGACATATGTATATGGGGAAATGTGTACCTTACATAGCTGGGTATATTGTTTTTTTAATTGGTGAAAAAGTGTGACAAAGAGAAGCTAAATGAGATACACATAATGGGTAGACATAGAGACAATAAGACACCAAACATTTGATCTGAGTGAAATGAAATAAGGCCAGTTAACATCATCATTTAAAGAATGTAGAAGATATGAGGTTTAGGTTTTGGGTTTCAGGTGTGGACTTGTGCCCACACAGACATTCATGCATGAATAGTATGCACACACCCACAGGTGAAACAACAAAGACCTAACCGGCTTGACAAGCTGGTAATGGTTGACTGGAATTTCCATGGTAAAATGATGCACTCGCTGCATCAGTAATTGTCATGCTTCCTTGGTTGCGCTTTATATACACAATGACACACCTTCATGTTGACAATACATAGATCTGCAGATCAGATTTTGCACCCTAAAAAAATCTGTGAACATTTTGAAAAGTCTGGCTGTTTCTAATGGATTGTGAGTAAATGACAGGGTTGTATTGTAATGCTGTATGTAAATACAGTAAAAGCTTATATGATAAAAAAGATTCTCCTAAACATAATTCTTCAGACATCTCAAAAAAGTGAAACACCCATTTCCCCGTCATGTCTACACGCCAGCAGTGTATCAATATTCAGTGTAACCTGTTCTCAAAGAAACATTTTTATATGCTGTACACCACATTTCTGTTTAAAGTCAAGTCTCCAGTATAAATCCAGCGTCATCAGATTCCATCTCCTTACACCAGGACCCTGCCCCCATTACTCACACTTTTACAGAAGCATGGCTCTGTGTTACTTACTACAGAAGTCATTGCTCTGTGTGGATGTTTGCATAGCAGAAGGCCTCATCTTATGAAAAAGAATATTAAGTGAGCATTGCCCCACACAAGAAAGTTGATGCCCTGAATTTCATTGATTTACAGTAGCAAGGATATTTCATCTGAAGCCCACTGTACTTTAAAACAGGTCCAGAGTCAAAGAAAAAAGGTCTCCACAGGAACCTGATTGAAATCTGCTTGCTTCATCCTGTTTTAACAAGTGTGTGTTTTTCATGTAATGCAATACAATTTCAACACATTAATGACATTCATATTTGACGTGGACCTTTGCATGACTTCAAAGGCTAAACAAATCAAATTTAACCAGACATAAATGTGTGATAGGCAGCCATATTTCCAGGCAGGTTGCTTTACAAGACATGTTTTCTCCTTTCTCTTACTCTGTGCGCTTGTTGTTAATTACAGATAAAATCAGTGCAGTTTTGATCAACGTTCATATCCAGTCATTTCCCTGAGTGTCTTAACTCTTTGTAACCTCTAGAGAATGCAGTTCTCTGTAATGATAAATCAACATAATTATGTCATCCTTGAGATACAATCCTCACCTCAGCACTTGACTTTGAACACAAAATGATCATCAAAAAGCCACGAATGACTATCTATAGATTCAGTGTGTCTTTAAAGCGGCAGTAGGTAGGATCGAGAAGAGAGGCTTAGCCTGAAAATTTTAACCAACACAAGTTCCACATCACTCCCCCTCACTCTCCGCTGCACTCATGCCCTGCCTCCAAGCCCCTCCTCCCTGCGGCGGCTGCTGTGACAACCAGTAACATTAGCCTCAGCATCGGAAACAAGCTAACTCTGCCCAGCCGCTACATCACAGTCGCTAACATACCACACGTGCTGCGGAGTGTTACTGTAACAATCACCATATTAGCTTTATGGTTATTTGTTGTCTTAGCCGTATATGCTGTTGTTGGCAGCGGCGGTATGGGCAGTTTCTCCTTTGCGGGTGGCTGTTGCCCCGCCATCACTTTCACTAGCCTCCTGACGCCGCTCACAGAGCTGCTTGACTGAGCGGCAGCCGGCAGCATGAGCGGAGGGAGGGGGCTGTTTGCAGGGTGTGTGAGCAGTGATTGACAGATGTCAGACACTCCCTCAGACGCTCCTCTGGCTTTGATTTGTTCTTTTGTGTCAGGCGCGGTGGATTCATGCAAATTGCAGTGGGAGCAGTAGGTGTACTGCTGTCTGGGCATAGGGACAGTTTTAGCAAATATGACAAAAAATTACTTTTGTACAACTTACCTACTGCAGCTTTAAGTATTTCCAATAGAGGTGCTCAAGATTTTTCCAATTTACTCAAAGAATTTCACTTGTTAAAATAATTTTTCCAACGTGTGCAACTGAAATCATTTCATGCTTTCCAGTCCTTATCCACCATCAACATTGCTTGAATGAGAGAAGTTCTTGTTGTATACAGTATGACTGTGCTATTCAAGGCAGGTATTATCACTCTGCAAACATTTATTTGTATTTACTGATGCTAAATAATTTGACAGAGAACTGTATTACTCATTAAATATTTATTAACAAAAAATGCAGAAATTCATTTGAAACTTTGCAAAATGACATCAAAACAGCAACACATCCATTTAAACCAGACAGATCACAAAATTAAAGATGAGAGAGATAGAGAGAGAAATGTGTGTGTGTGCACGTGCGTTTGTGTGTGTGTGTGAGGCATGTCCCACAGTCCCGGAGTTCACTCCACATGCTAAAGAGTTTGCTTTCCCACAACCCCAAAACAGATAAGTCTAATCCAGTTCACAACCACACAAAGAAGGTGGTGGAGTCTGCTCCGTGGATCCCCACAAAGCTCCACCATGAGTGGCAACACTCGCAGAAACCCCGGCCATAATAATGTACGGTTGTCACAAAATCTCCCCATTTTGGATCAACAGTAATAGAAACATGTAAAAAATATCTTGAAAATATAAACGTGGGTTAATTCCAAAAACAGTTTTCCTTCTTCAGTCTTACCAAACATGTCAGCCCTCCCGGGAGTCTCTCCTATTTTATCCTGTTCTTTTGCTGTCTTCCCATTTAAATATTTTCCCGTAAATGTTGCGCATTTTAAACCTTTCTGAACAAACTATTTGATCGGGCTGCTACATCGCCCCGGGGGGCAGGTGGCAGTATGTAGAACATTAGCTGTAACATCTAGTCACATGCCAGCTGCCGATAAAACAAGAAGTAGAAGACGGATGAACGTGAAAGGGACTGAGTATCTCACCAAATGGGAGGAGAGTCATACTTTTTGTAAAATACGCCAAGCGACAAATTTGCCTTCCATACACACATCTTCTCCACCAATTGTCTCACGTGCCAGTGGCCTCTCTCAAAATCACAAGTGAAGCATAATGTGTAAGTGATGCGTGCATCCTTCAAGTATTAGATATTTAAACTGGGTGCTGAATTTCAGGGATGTTCACAGCATGTCACTTTCAAGCAGCTATCTGATTCTAACCACCTAACTGTAGTTATTCACCTAATGTAGGAACTAGTTAACTCAGTCCTTGTTGCACTGATACTTTAAAGCAAGTGGCTGCCTTGTACTGTATTTTAAGACTGACTGTGTGTCCTCTTGTCTAAATGTAAGGGACATGGGGACAGTGGTAAGGATGGTTGGAGGGCCCAGGGTGGGAGGAATTTCCCTTATTTTCAAATATTAGTGTTGACAGGTTTGGTTTTCTATCTGTGACAAAGTAGAGACTCTGAAGGGAGAGGCTAGTGTAATATGACTAATAAACTGTGGCAAAGTGCGCCTGGTGTTAACTGATTTTCACATTTTCTCACATCCATTTTTCCCTGTAATCACTGACAGATACAGACTCTAAAGAAGATAAATGAATCCTTCAAGTGTTGCTCAAAGTCATCAGAAAGATCATGTGAAAAAATGCCTCTTTATATTAACATTCATAATTTAGAAGTTGATCAAAAACATAACGGCACATATTTTACAAATGTGATTCAGTGATCATGCTAGTTTTCCAGTTTTCTGCTCGGATCAGAGTTGCCGTCTCACGTTTTTCCGTCACGGAGAAGGTTTCGGTACTGTATGCAGTACTTTTGTGAGACATGCAGATTGAGGCTAGAGTATTGAACTTCGAAATCAGGTCCGGGTCAAAGTCTGACTCAAAGGAAATATCAGGGATGGAGATGGCATCTAGCTCAAAGCTGGTCTCCTTGTCCCCCTCCTCAGCATATACATGAGGAGCATAATCACCCAGCTCCTCTCCTGGTGCCTGGAGATTGTACAGCATCTACAGAACATGGAGGAGACAAGAAGAAAAGGAGGATGATTTTTGAAAAATGAAACAATTATCTTAGCTTCGTAAGATTGATTAAACTGTCATTACCGTAGTTAGTGCTGTGAACAGCATCTCACGGTGGATTTCTGCAGAGTATTTACTGCTTCTCATCCAACTGTTCCTCTGAGAAATCAGATAGATAGACAGATAGTTGTAAATACCACCAGAGGTCCAGCATAATATTCATCGTAGCTAACTCGGTGGATATAAGAAAAATAATAGTTTCACAGGAGAAATGCTCATGGAAAGGATTGCAGTACCCAGCGCATGGAGTTTCTGTACTGATCTCTTCCTCTCATGGATGATGATGCATCTGCGTACTGGAAGATCAAGCAGTTCAGTGGTTAATATTGAACAATATGACAGCTTTTGAAATACGGTAAAATTAAATGAACTGCAAAATTTCTTGGCTCTGTGAATTTCTGCCTCTTCAAACTTAGTAGTGCTACTTAGATTCAATAATAAAAATAATAGTAATACTTTCAGTCCCACTTGCATAGAGTTCCCGCTGTTAATGCTTTGCTGCCAGCCTTGTGATACTTCATTTGCTGAGTCAGTTGTTATCTGTTGAGGGAAAAAATGCGTAATTTTAGTCTGTGTAAGGCTTGCAATTTATTCTATGTTTTTCTGTTTGTGAACAAATCTAAATCAAGATGTAAAATCTAAAAGTGTGGTAGTCTGTTTTTTTGACTTTCCTAGCCTGTATTAAAGCCCAGAGCTCATGCAGTCCTGCTGTGCATGTTTATGAAAATACTGTTTAAAATCTTTCATGAATATGTTGTGCTGTCATACAAAAGATCTAAAGAAGTCTGAGAGCAACTAGGTACTGTACAAAGATTCCTTGTACAGGAGTGAATACAATATGTTGAAGTCTGCTTTCAGTTTCAGTTCGGTGTGCCAGCGAATATTAAGCAGCAGAATTGTGTATGTGGGACTGGCTCAAAGTAAACCACAGTGGCTATGTTCAGCGTAATGATGGAACATGTTATCCAGTGCAGTGTTGAATTTCTGATGTGAACAGTGGAGTTCTTTGGCAGAAAACGGCAAATGTTTTCAGGCATTGGCTACCCAGACAGTACTTGTTAGTGGGGTCAGTTTATTGCTGATTTTGTATTTTTCATTTCCACAATAAAATCATCTACAATATCTCAAGACTTATCCATTAATATAGAATATTGTGCAATTTTTGGCCTCCTCCAAAAACATACCCATTGCGTATTGTTAGTTTGCCGTTGGTCCATTTGGGATGTGCCATACCCTAAATTGGCTTCTGATACTGCCACTTTTATATTTTTGGTTTGCTGCAAAAAAAAAAAAAACATTTCAAGTCAAGTCATGACCATGTATGGATGACTGAAAAAGTATCATCAATTTGTCATGATACATAGCAGGTGGAGAAAAGTGTGCTTTATTAAATTAACATGTATTTTTCATCACTTACTGGCTTCATTGTCATTGTTAGAACTTCAGATTCTGCTTTACTTTTCACACTTTGATGTTGGTTTAATAGCTCATAATGCACCTGTGGAAAATTTAAATACAGAATCTTAAGTTTATACTGCAACAACCAGTTATATTTCCATCATTTTAGTGCATATTATACTACTGCTGTAGGATGAATGAAAAAGAAAAAATGACTTTAATTTCCAGTTGTGTTAACAGTGCTATGTTTTGACAAGAAAGAGCACATTCAACTTAAGACTTGAAATTCAACTTGTAGAAAAAACAACAACAAATTGAAACAAACGTTTGCGTGTGTTGGTGTGGGTGTAATGTTATAATTAAAAAAGTTACCTTGCAGTCAGTTCCTGGTTTCTCAATGTTAGAGTTCATTATACAACCTGACACATCATCTGGGAATTGTATTTTGTCTCTGTTGCATGACACCATAAAAGCCAAAAGCAGCACACCTGGGATACAAAGACCACACACACACACACACACACACAGATCAAATCATACTGTGATATGTCTTAAAGTAGGCCTCTAATCTTTTCAGGTCTCATGACCAAAGTCTATTCATTTATGTGTTTTTTTTTTGTTTTTTTTTAATTTAACAAAAAATCAGATCTTATTCATAACAAGTGAAGTGTTTTGGAAATGCGTCCCACCTGCAAGCAGTAATATGCCGAAGAAGATGATCCCAATTGCGCCGCCTCCTGCTGTGGAGGTAGTAGCGCTGCGGTAGCGACAGTTTGGCTTCGTCATGTCTAAGCAGTTACACACAGTAACTGACAAGTTGTGGACGTAGCTTTTGTGCTGACGGTCAAACACTTCCACCAGCAAATTAAATGGTCCAGAATGAACCGTGTTCTCTTTCACCAGGTTGAGCGAATACCCTGTACATCCAGAATGGATTGTCATATCATGAGGATTCATTGTGGCATACCGTAGACTTAGAGGTTGATTTGATAACAGTGATTTGGATTTGAATGGAATTGATTTTATTCCAAACATGTATCTGATAGCAGTGACATTATTTGCATGATTTATTGGATCTTGGCTACGTTTGAACCCCAATGAGTTGTCAGAACTAGGTCTCACCTTGAGGAGGGTCAACCCTCCACTTGCCCTCAACATCTCCATGGAGCTTGAACATGAAAGGTCCACCATAGGGATCTTCATCCAAGTCAGACACTGTGATGTTGGCCACAGATGGCCCATGAGACTGGCACATGTCAATTGTGTTGACATCCAGGGTTGGAGTATTGTCGTTCTCATCGGTAATATGGATGTTTAGGGTGGCAGTGCCTGTCATTGGAGGTTTGCCTGGTGACCAAAAACATATGTTGCACAATTGCAGTAATGTCATAAAACAACTGTGATCGACAGCATGCACAGAACGTATAAACAACTCCCAGTCATACCATCGTCAACAGCATGTATTGTGACGGTATAGATACTATTGTTCACAAAGGCTGACTCTCGGTCAAAGCCCTTTGCTGTGGTTATTTTTCCCGTCACAGGGTCCACTGTGATCCAGCCAGCTGGATCATGTCCTTTGCTGTATCTGAAACACACATATGTGTTGTGTTAGACATATTCAAGTTCTTTATTCGTTCTTTATTGACATACTAATGTAGAATGTTGTTGTCCTGTGAGATGGACATGTAGGTAGTATCTTCATGACTTACACAAATGTGTTTGCGTTAATGGTGTCACAGTCTCTGGCTGTAAATGTCTCCAGATACTGTCCCGCCTTAACATTCTCACCCAGTGTAACTTGTTTGTTAGGTTTGTCGAAGATTGGAGGCTCGTTGACATCCTCCACGGTCACTGTCATTTGGTAGGTGGACTGACGTTGTGTCTCTGCCCCTGGTCCACCAATTGTGGAACCACCAATACTGGCACCGCTAATTGTGGAACCACTAGTAGTGACTACTTTCCAAAGGCCAGAGGCTGTGCGGCTCACCACTTTGCATGAGTGATAAGGAATCTCATTCTCTACACTGATATTTATTTTCTTCAGAGGATTTTCTTCATAGTCCAGAGCCTGTAAAAGAAGTGAAGATGAAATTTTTTGACATTTTAAACACATTAGCTGACCTCTCATGAATCTAGTCAATTGTGTTATTTTATGTAGCCACCTTTTGTTTATGTTTATCCTAAGTTAATCACTAGTTAGATTCTATTTGCAGTTAGTTAATGTAAGCAACACTACTGTAACTAGCTACATTAACCACGTCAGTTGGCATGCTGCCATTCGCTGGCATTCAGAGTTTATCTTCGCTTATTAGATTTAATGTTAAAGTTTGCATCATTAAGTTGCAAACACTTAAAAAAAGTTATGGGTATGAGTGCTGAATATTTTAGATTTCAACCACTGTAATGACTGCGTGTGTGTGTGTGTGTGCGTGCATGCGTCTCCTGCCTGAAGTTTGTTAGTTGCTAGGCGCAGCTAGGCACAGATAGCATTACCAACAACAGGAAATGCCACCGTCCATGACCAGGTCTCAGCCCTGGCTTGGCTGGTTGAATGGTATGCCTATAAAACTAGTGGAAGAATGCTATGGCTATTTAGAGCACTTGTATGTCTTTCCTGGCCTGTTTTCTGCCTCCTTGTAGGAGGTCAAATTTGTTTTTTGAAGACTCTCCATTCAAGGAAAACTTATCTGCCCTCTCCCTGGATATATTTTAGAGCAGAATGTTTTGTTGAATGAAGTTGGTTGCCTTGAATATTTTGCACTATTGACCGAAGTCCTTTCTTGGCTTAAATTGAGCAGTTGCTGGCACTTATATTCACTTACTGTGTGTGTTTATGTGAATGCTTTGACAGATGATAACATTTGAATGTGAATAATACTGACCATAGATGTGTGAGAAAATGATTAATGCATACATACTGTAAATGTATTCTAGGATATGGGAATAATCCCCCATCCCTCCAAAATTAAGTACAGAGTTTGATTAATGCTGTCTCTCTGTCACACCACAGTGTTGTCAACTTAGTAATCAATGTACACTATATTTTAAAATATGAAAATTGCTTCTAATGTAGTTGCTGCTGCTGCTGGTCCCTTTGGAAGCCATGCAAACAGGTTGACAGAGTGGATTTGTTTTTGAACTAAAGAGAGCTGCGTGAATTACATGTCGGCGAGTTCAAAGAGTATCGCACCTCTCATTCAATGGTGCTGACAGACATCAACCGAAGGCATCTGTCCTCTGTAAAGTGTCATCAGAAGTGCTCAGTCATAGACCATTGTGTGTCTAATTGGTTTTGTTAATACCCAATTGCACTGAGGGTCACTGAGGTTGTTTGTGTAGTGCCATTTTTCAACAAACACGTTTTCACCAAGTAATTATTGGAAAAATCAGCATGTATGATCACTGAAAAATACCTTTTCCAGATACAGTAGTCCCTCGTTTGTCTCAGGATCAGTAGTGATCTTGAAGTTGTTGTTGGTGTCTCCTTGGATTTGATATTTCGCTTTCCAGGCCTTTGTACCTTTGGTGTCTTTGTCTGTAGCTTGCAGACGTGTTACAAGAACATTTTCCTCTCCTTCTTTCACTTTCCCTGGGCCCTGAGGTGAACAATAAATCAAACCTTTACGATGAAAATAGACTGTTGTATTGTAGGTACAGCTGTTATTGCATTCCTCGAGGTAACTGAAAGAAACAATTGCTCACCGTTTGTCCTGTGATTAAAGGAAGGTGATTATTTCCATCTTCTATGTTGATTATGATAGTGCAGGAGCTGGAGAGCTGGATTTTTTCTCCCTGGTCTTTGGCCTCCACTACAATGGTGTATTTCTCTGCTCTCTGATCGGTTAAAAATAAATGAATATCAAACATATTTGATTTCGCCATATTATTTGAATTTAAAGAGATGGAAGTTTCAGGATAAACAGATTTGATATTTTTAACTTGAGAATTATGCCATTAAACAATGAGCCCTCTCACCTCATGGTCCACACACCCTCTAAATGAGATGCTTGCACTTTGAGTTACAAACTTCTGGTGTAAGTAGAACTCCAGGTCATGGGGTGCAGGAGTGACTGAGACCATTCTGAAAACAAATGTTGCATCTTTCTTGTTGGTGTCGGCATCGCTTGCCCTGATATTAATAAGGTCAGTGCCTGTTGGCGTCAGGAGAGAGGAGTTGTTTGTTTTATTTTGTTTTTGGTCACTGTGAGATTCAGAGATTTATTTCATGTAAATTTCCATTTCATCGTAGCAGTAAAGATAATAAAAGTAAAGACTTACCTTGTACCGTTGACTCTTTTATGCTGATCTCGTACCTTTCAAAGTCAAACTTTGGAGCGTTGTCATTTGAGTCCTTAATCTGGATCTCAACGCCCAGCTGCGTGTCTAATATGTTTTTTTCTTTATCAAAGGCCTGAAAGATTAGCTGTAATTGAAAGACAAGAATTGTGAAATTTGACCGTGCTCCACACACATGCACACATAAACATTCTTTGTTTTTTCCAGCAAATCATGGTGACGATGCAGTTTTAGTAAATTCCTTCTAACCTTAAAAACTTTGTACTTCTCATAGTCCACAGGGCCGTGGACAGTAATCTCTCCGGTTTCTCTGTTGATTTGTAATATACCTTTTGGGTCCTCATCAACACCTTGACCTTGTATCTTGAAAAGGCTGAGGTCCTTCTCAACTTTAATCTGTAGGGGGTCCGAACACAAGAGCAGCAACTTCGTTAATCATCCTGCATCTTATCATATGTCAGGTTCATATCCATGCATTGTGTCTCAGTAGATACTCACTGTGCCCAGCGAATATGGGAAGCTTCCAGTATAGCCTTCGTCGATAGTAAAAGAATCAATGATCCAGCTTCTTTTTTGTCGCTGCAAAATTTCTGAAGATGACCTGTGGACTACCATGCACTGCCAAAACATTACATTATATGACTTACATTGGATTAAGTACATTTGGGATGTTTTGTTTTATTCAGATGAACATGATACCCAGTTTGTGCGCATAACACCTCTCCCAGAACAACATCATATAGGTCAAGAATAGAATATAGAAGAATATAATCATTCATTATAACAGACATTATGGATTACGGTCGTAATGTGACATAATAATAACATCGGTGTACATTATGACTATATAATGTTTTTCAATTTAAAGTTACAATTTTAACATTTATGACTAAAAATATTTAATTAGTAATTTCCAAGTTGTCTTAAAACAAAAAAGATAAATCCCTTATACCCTTACAGTTTTAAACTGTGTCATTTCTATTTTGTTCTTGTACTCTTAATTACTGATAGAAATAATACTGACAGTGAATTGTTGTGCCAGTTAAACTAATAAATCTGCATGCATGCATGCTGTTAGAATCAGTTGGATGAAAACATGTTTTTTCTAAAAACAATCATGCTGGAATCTAAGACAGAAGTAAGCATCTATCCAGAAAGACTGCCACCAAAGAAAAATTCTTACCAGCATGAAGAACAGACTGAGTTGTATCATCTCCATTGTGTATCCAGACTGTGTGTTGTAGAAGTCAGTCCCATAGATAATAAAGTATTCCTTGAATGCACTTGAGTGAATGCCATGCCAGTGCAGGTACTAGCTGTAGTGTACCTGAGGGGGAGGGCCTGTGGCGTAAACCATCTCAGCCTGGAAGTTAAGACACTTCATATCAGATGGGTGTGTACAAAGTGCTGTATGCGTGTGTGAGTGAAAGAGAGTATGCATTAATACAGTATTTCTCAATTCCGGTCCTCAGGAACCCCCACCCTGCATGTTTTAGATGTTTCCTGCTCCAACACACCTGATTCAAATGAGCGGCTCGTTATCAAGCCACTGCAGAGCTTGACGACCAGCTGATCATTTGAATCAAGTGCTTTAATAGCAAAACCCTAACCGATATTTAATGAATGAATTAAACATTATAAAATTCAATTCAATATTCTTTTATTAGTCCCGCAAGGGGAAATTCCAGTTTACAGCAGCACCAGTAAAGCGGATAGAGTAGAGTAACAAGTGCATGCAAATTAAAAACAATAAGTATATACAAAAGAGTGGAATAAAAAATAAATGTCATCTTAAGAAATTATAAGTTATATTTACAGACTGTTATGTACAGGTTGGATTGCATCCTTTATTGATCCCACAGAGGGGAAATTCCCGGTGTTACAGAAGCAAATGGGAGAGTGTAATCATGAGAAGCACCAGTTGAAAAAGAAAGATATAATAAGCACGCAATATAATAAGTGAAACAGGCAGTGGTTGAATTCCCATTATTGCACTTGAGTGAATTTGTCCGTCTTGGTGTGTGTGTGGTGTACTGGGAGCAGTGTTGATTGTAAAGTATGACAGCAGCAGGAGGGAAAGAAGCAGTATCTCTCCTTCGCACACTGCGGGTGAAGCAGCCTGTGACTGCTGCTCAGTGCTATCAGTGTCTTCCATCAGCTGCGCCATCATCCTCCTCTCTCCCTTTTTTGTCCGTCATAACAAACAAAACCGATCCAGTTATGTCAGCCTCTTGTTTTGGTCTGAATGACCTACTTAGAGTAGGTCATTCAGATATTCAGACATTCAGACTTCGTCATTTGTGGGAAGAAGCAGGGTGATCTAAAATTTCATAATAATGACATGAGTTTGAAAATATCCTGGGAAAATGGACAATTACATGATGATATTAATTAGATTAGATTATTAGACTAGATCTTTTCATGATATCTTAATTTATTTAATACTGAACACTTTGGGTCTCCATAAACGTAAAGCTATTCCAAAGCCCGGTCCTTGAATGTTCAGCATTGGTGTTTACACAGTATACTGCATTGCGTGCATGTGTGTGTGTGAGAGAGATGATTATTGTCTTTAAGTATCATTGTCCTATTCTGCTCCGGTTTTTATTTCTTCAAAAAACTCGAATCAATTTTTGTTTTCCAAGAAAAGTTTCTTACTTAATCCAAATGTTATAACTCACGTTTAGTTTGTGAGTGAGCTTGTGTTGGGTTGGTAGTCCTTGCTTTTGTGTTCTTGTAAGTCCAATTGAGGCTTAAATTAAGCTCAAAGGTCAGAATACACACTACGAGTGACATTTCAGCCACCAAATGTTCCATTAATGACAATTAATCTCGCTCAGCTGCATTTGTAAACGTTAAACTCCATCTTTGTTTCTCGCGTGATTAGTCGTCGATAGATTTTGAGTTACTTGTGTTGTGATGTGTTTTGATGTCTGTTTCTGTGTCTTAGTTCCAGTTCAACATCAACATCTTATCTAATTCATTGTGTATGCCCATTCTTTTAAAAAGCATCATGTGTTTGTGTCGTTGCGATAACACTGGAAATATGCTGACAAACAACAAAGTGACTTCCGGTCCTCAGAAAGCATGCCTGCACTGGCCTCCATTCTCGGTGTTCTGTAGGCTTTATTTGCTGCACAATAAAGCATTTGTCTTTTTTCTGGCTCTGCTGGCCATACTGAGGAAAATTTCACTTCTCTTAAGTTTCATTACTATGTATCTCTAAAGCAATTCACAGCAGGAATGTTAACATTAGGGTCTGAGATCAGTAGTTTGTAACAATTGCAAACAAGCTAATAGGTTGAAAACAAAACTGTCATGATATATTGATATTATCTATTGAAGTGGCAATCTTGAAGACGTTAGTCCTGGTTGATTTACACCTGTTGTCACAGGTGCAAATGTGGTTTAATAGTACAGGTCACATAATTCAGTGAGCAACCATGATCTGATTTTATGCTGCATACTGCATGGGTCTGAACAGCAGGGCACAGAGAAAGGAGTTGGTTACCTTGGTGAGAAGTTGGAGATTTGCAACCTGTCACCTGCAGATCACTGTTGTTGCTCCTTCTTGTTCCATTACTCTAATCTGTGGTCAAAATGCTGAACATGGGCGTTGTTTTGTTTTGTAGAGGCATTTTTGATGAACGATAGTGGCAAAGCAAAGCTCACTGACAAGCCCATTACATTTCCTGTGGCTACTTCATAATAAAAGTCAACTTGTGTTCTGTGAATGGCTTTCCATGTGAGGCTGAAACTTATTTTTAAGAAGAAAATCATTTAACATTTGGACATAACTCTCTTAAGCAGAATTCTGACTCACGTAGATCAACATTGCTCCATTGGGAGGGTGAGAATGAGTCGTATTTTTCTTCATACTGAGCATTTGCGTACCTGCCACAGGAAAAGAAAACACATAAATCATCACTTGGCTTGGGAGGACCTCTGAGCAGCAATGTATGAAAAAAGTTTTACGTGTTCTAACTAGTGTCATACTAAGCACTAAGATTTTGCAACGATGAAACCATTTACCTTTAACCTTGATGAAATCATTTCTCAAGAAAAAGGACTGCAAAGGAAAGAAAGTCTAGCTGTCAAGGTTATGCACAATTTAGGCCGGCATACTGCGGTTTGGCACAGCACTCCTTTAATGAGAAAAGAGAGAATCTTTAATGTGTTTTTGTGTAAACATTGATGTATTAATAACAAAGCATCTTTGGTGCCATCAGTCTTTATAGTGTGTTATGTCTTGATGCTTCCTTGTATTTGATATTTCCTGCTGAGGTCTGTGGTCTACCCGCACTTTTAATATCTTCCATTGCCTTGTGCTGAATCTGAACTGAACTCAAGGTAAAAACCATATTTGGAATGTATTGACTTTGATCCGGGGTGATGGTGGGTCAGACAAGTTCAGACCAATGTTGAATTTGCATATTACTCTCTGTGCCACACCAGTAATCAGAAAACAAGTTCTGTCGGCTCTGAAAGACTGAAAGACTCCCATTGAAACTTTCAGCGACAGGAACACAAAACCAAAACTCTGAAATGTGCCAACTGAAATCAGACAGGCTGAAGATTGTCTTGGCAGTGACGCAGGGAGTTGATGATACAAACTGGTTGTGACACAACCATCACCTAGAATTTTAGTCTTTATACTGTACAGTATCAACAGTTAACACTCCTCCTGCCATTGCTTTTAAAAACAGTGTTCGGAAATTTGATGAAGCACGCTACATAGCATTAAGTAGGATTATCACTGGAAGTATTTGAAAGGTGACAAAAGAGCATACCTAACTCAACTCTAACCTTCTGACAAGCTGTATGACATTTCTGCTGCCACCAGTCCCACACTGACAACCTTTTCATCTTCTGCATTTGACAACATGGCCATTAGGTTAGGCTAGTAGCATACCAGTATAGAAAATTAATTAGTACATGCAATTATAGTGATTCAAAATGAAACCTTCAAATGATAGTATTAATACTGTAACATAGAGGTACAACATAGTGCTAGTTTGGTATAATTTTATTGTAATTGCTTTAATATATGAACACTTCTCTCTTTAAAAACATTTCACCCCAAAGGTTGGCACAAGCATATCTTTTAGTAATGGCAAAAACAAATTTCTTTCCAAAAAATAGATAAAGTAGATTTCAATTTGTTTCCTAAGATGCATATAAAAAACAAAGCAAAATCATACAGTGTTAATTCCACCTCGCTGTATCACCAGATCATTAACAACAGTCCACTAACATTTACAGTACCTCTGTTTAGTCAGAACAATATCACTGTCCAATTACTCTTGAACCGTAATGATTTCAATCAGGCAGATTTCTGCTGGTATAAAACATCTAATATATTATTAAATCCTACAGTTTGCACAGATAAATTTACAGTTTAAAATATCAAAATAACACTGCCATGAAAACCCGCCCCAAGTCCACCTGAGCTGTTGAAAGCACTGAGACGTGGCAGCAGTAACACAAACAAAAAAACAAGCAAACACACCCAGTGACTGTTAGAACTTCCCATTCAAAGTCACCAGAGCATGGCAGTTTGTGCAGTGCATTAATTCCATCTTCAAGCAAGCAAAATGCAACCTCTACTATGTAATCCCTGCGTTGTGAATAGATGACAATATGCTTCCATGACCAGCTCTAAATACCTGAGAGCCAGATCCAGATATTGTACAGCTGGTTCTATATGTGAGATGTGTTAAGTATAAAATCCAAACGTGGCATATCTTCTTTCCAAAGACAGTCAGATCAGTCCCAAATCACAAAGTCAAACTTGGAGTGAAGAGCAACTTGGTTGATATAAAGCCCAGCCCAGCGGTGCCCTTTAAAGCTGTGTTTTATTTACTTTCATTGACTCTTGACAGATGCCTCCCAAGGTCTTGAACTTTGGCCCCAAATCATTCAGAAAATTCAAATCATCTCCGAGGTTGCTGAGTGACAGCCCATCCAGTGACTGACATTTACTGCCCTGTCCCTCATAGGCATACTCGCAGGGTCGGTATACTGGGTGGTCTGTGTGGTTTCCATCAATCATGTACAGTCTCTGTGGGATTGAGTAGTCAAAGGTTAAAGGTTAGTTAAAGGTGCAGTATATTAAGAATTGCCCATCTAGGCTAGCTGGATAGCATGCTAGTTTCAGCCGATATCTCTCCAACAGAATACATAGACATGTTTAATATAACATCAAAACTCAACATTCTGTTGTTCATTTTGGAAAGTTTTAACCTAAAACTCTTACATATTGTACCTTTAAAGCAGTGGCAGACATTATAGGGATTTGTTTTCATTCATAATCTGTATATTAGCATTGCTTAACTTTAATTCAGTCCCATTCGTTACAGGAGGGTTGTGGCCTGTGCAGCGAGTAAGTAAAATGGCCACTGTTTAATGTCTACATTTCAAACAGACACTCAGACACCGATGCCAGGGAACTGCCATGCAATTGTCTTGACATGAAACAAACTCTCTTACCCTGTCGAGGTGATCGGCGATGTGTTGATTTGACCGCAGGCTGAAAGAGCGGTTGTACCTTGATGAGCCTCCCTGTTCACAGAAAGTAGGATCGTGAGCTCTGATAGCCAAAATACTATAATGGGCTTCCTACTGCTTAATTATCATACTATATATGGATTAGAATATAAATACAGTGTAATGAAAGCATACTAATTCACTGAAGACCACTGCTTACCTGGAAGGCGTTGGTCCTGTTTGTGGTCCATGTAGAGTACTGAAATTAAGGAAATCAACAAAGTTAGTTTTAGCTACCCTCACTTGACCTTATCTGACAGACTCTGTGTTTGTGTTTTTTGTAACTGGAAGCACTCAGTGAAAGCATGCTAGAAAGTTTTTTTTAAGGCTAGACAAAATTAAAAACACCTCTCAGTATAATGCAACAAAATTCAACAGAGCTGTAAATCATGTACGTGTGTAGGTTTAAGTGTGTTTATGTGTGAACATGAAAATATAATTCAAGTAGATACAGGATATCGTAAGGAATATGCAAGGATGTTCTGAATGCTCTTTTCCCTTCTGTGAAGGGTTTTAGGACATCTACCCATGGATCCAAATGCCAAAAGCCAAGTATTTCTTAGTTTTTGAGATATCATGTCAACTAATAGACAATAAACATCCTGCCTATACTCAGTATGTGTGTTTGTGCAACGCAGACGGAAGATGACAGGTGTTACTAATGTAGCATTAAAATCCAGGTTGTGGCGCCATCTTGTGGATTTAAGATGGCATGTGCAGACTCTCTTCACAACACACCTATAAGCAATGGATCAGACAGATGCCATGTGATCACACATGGGAGTAAAGTCAGCTATTAACAACAGCTGTAGTCACTCACCGTGGTCTGCCCTGTTGGGCCTCTGAATGTGTCTCTTTGGCGCTGCATGCCCAGTGTGGTCATGTCTGAGTTCATCTGTAGAGGCTATACAATAAGGTTAAATTAGTACAGAGGAGTGCAGTAAAGGTCAGCGACAGACCCTGCCTATTACCAACTACAGATTTTTACATCATTTCTGTACACACCACTAAACACTGTAAGTTAATTTATTGTTTGGAAATCATCATTTCAATAAGGGGTGGGGAAAAAATGGATTAATTTAAAGGTCCAGTGTGTAGGATTTAGCGGGAGGAATGGCAAAAACGTAATAAATTCACAATTATGTTTTCATTAGTGTATAGTCAACCGAAAATAAGAATCCTTTTGTTTTCATTACCTTAAAATTAGCTCTATATGGAGTCCACCATGATAAACCAAACACTTGTTCCAGAGAGAGCCTTTCATGTTTTTTGCTTCTTTTTTTACACATGTTTTGTGGTCACCATAGGGGAAGGCAAGCAAAGGGGTGTTCAGTTGGTTGCAAGCGGCAATCTCACCGATCAGTGTCACTAAATCCAACTGGACCACTGGACCTGGAAGTGTTTTTTTCTTATGATTCTTAATTTATTGTCTGATACCTGAATAGATTATATATATTTACTTGTACCTATATGTATGTTTGTATGTATATATGCATGCATACTTTGATATACATACATATAAATGTATAAAACTAGTGCTTATTCGGTTACATTGATGCTAACATTTAAGAAGTACAGCCACCACTAGATGGAAACATTGTGTGCCTTGAGTCTTGGTCAAATCACACAAGCCTTGTGTGTGTGTGTGTTTTATTGAAAACAACGTGTAGTGTTATATTTCACACTAACATTCTCACTTTGAGCAGTCATTCACATTTGAAGCAAAATCTCACACAATTTAACACTGTCAGTAAACAGATGACAAAAAAATAAATACTTGGTTACAAAAAAGCCCCTTCAACAACCCTTTCTAAGGGATCAAAACAGGGTGATACAAGATAAAGTTACAAAGTGCACATCATTGTAAACTAGGACTCAGCCTATAGTGCAGTTAAACCATGGCTTAAACTTTCCTTTCTTAAGTTTCCTTTGAACATAATAGCATCCATATGCCTCTGTCGAAAGTCATCCATTGTCGCCTGGTTTTGACAAAGTGGCAGAGAATTTACTTTCGCCGTGTGTTTGGCCATCAAGTGGCATTTCAGACTGGATGTGCTATGGTGATAACTCAGTTCACACCAACAATACACACAGATAACTTTGGTCTTGTCAGTCGACCCATCTGGCAGCTTTTTGAAACTAAACTTTACATTCGGAATCTTGTTCGCATCCATTTCGGCGTTTCGCGCTTGACATCCACACAAACCGGTAGCCTACTTTTTTACAGCTAGCGAGCAGGCAAGACCAAACACGTGCATGATGCGTGCCTATTGTTTTGTTTCCGGTTTACGATCGGATCCTGTAGTTTTTCTTAAGTTACTAGCAGTGGCCACAGCTTATAAAAAAACTACAAGTTCACTAGGCCACAAAGAGCGTTAATCTCGCAATAAAAAAAATGATGCCGTTAAAATTGATTTGCGTTAACACGTTAATAATGCGATATTTTTGACAGCGCTAATAAAATCCTAGTTCTTTGTGTTGTCGATTTCCAAACACACAAATGCGACTATTTAAAGACCTGTCACTCACCGTGGTGAACACTGGGCTGTTGTATGTATCCATGTCCTGGACCATCACAGGAGCATTCTGAGACATCTGGTTGGACAGAGCAAATTAATAAAGAAACCTTACAACCAGTAACAATGGCATTGTATTTTTGTCTATGGCATTTAGCAAAGCATCTCGTCAAATATTTGAACAGAGAACTGTTTTTATCGTTACATACATTGCATTGCAACTTATGTGTCTGCTGCTGTACCGCAAATCTTTATCTGACAGTCAAAGGCTACTTCAGTACCTTGGAATTTACTGCAGTAAATCTGATCAGTGTAGCCAAAGTAGATCAAGTAGTCTCCCTTTACTGGTGCTCCATGCAATCCAAGATTTTTTTTATAGTGTCACGCTACTCTTTAAGTTCACCATGTGATTTACTTGTTTTATTCTAGTAGTCTTGTGTCTCATCCCTGTCTGTCTTCACCTCAGGTAGGTAGGCAAAGAAAGGTGAAATTACTAATTTTTCAGCAGGATTAGGAACTACCTTTGCTTTCTTACTGAAGCCTTTTAAAATTACATTCCGCCCACATTGACGCAACAGTCCTGTCCTTGAAAAAGTCAACCACAAAAAGGGGACTGAGAGGCTGAGGGGGGAGAGGGGGAGTACCTGCTTGGTGCCCTGCTTTATGCCGTCTGTGACAGTCACATTGTTTGTAGGTGTCAGGAGCAGAGTGGGTTCAGCCTGGCAGAGAAGAGAGAAAGAAAAAAATAAATAAGGTACACACAAAACATAGCGCAACATAGGTAACACAGAGTGGTTGGTGAAGTAGCATAGCATACTGTCACTGTCTTTTGCACATACAACACAACCAACGCCACCTTGCATTCGGCGCCTCCTCCTTCTTGGTTGTACTTGATTAGGGTCTGGTTGCCCTCATCCTCCACAATGGGGATGTGCTTGAACTCCTTCCCTCCACACTGACACATAAAGATGAGTAGCAGCACTGTTGACAGACATAAAAAAAACACTGAGAACAGAGTGTACATGTTGGCGTTTTCAACAAACTGTCACATAATTGCCAGGCGCAATGCTGGCCTAAATTGGGGAAGGTCCCCTAATCTGTAAGATGAAGCAGGGTGGGGAAAGTGAAAGAACAGCACTTGCTTCTTCCTAATTACCACCTATGAGCTGCCCATGAGCAAGGCCATTAACTCCCTGATGCTCCAGTGAAGCTGGACAAGACTGTGGTTGCACTGAGGAACTTCCAGGTGTGAATATCTGTAACTGTGTGACTATGATTGGGGTGTTCCTGGAAAAGACTGCCTTGCTCTCAATGAAACTTCCCTGATCAAATTTTTCTTTCCTTTTTTGTGGTAGGTCGTATACAGGAGTGTAATTACATGCATATCAAGAGATTTTTGTGGGGTTTTTTTTTCAATATTGCCACTGATGTCATACTCACACAAAAATAGAAGGAGTCCTGCAAAGATCAGTCCAATGCCAGCTGCTCCTAGGCCTGATGATTTTGGCTTTTTGTCGCGGCAAACCTCTTTGTCTTCACAGTCACACACCGTCACTTCCAAAGTATCTTTTCCAGCCATGTTCTGTTGGTCCCGAATCTCCAAGGGCACTATGTACTTACCATAAGGAAGTGTCTTCTGGCTAACAAGCCCAGCTTCCTCACCTGATGAAGGATTTAAAGAGAGGTGTCAAGTGGCTCTTCAATTGGAACCCTTATTTGTGAGGAAGGTATAAAGATATGTACTAACCAAAGGAAGGATCTAGTTTCCATTGCTCGTTAAGAGTTTTGTCATCACCCCCCAGGGAGAAGGAGAAGGGCCCGCTGAAAGGATGGACGTCTGTATCATTGGCCTGCACCATGACCTTGTTAACCTTGTTTCCACACATAATGACACCTTTGTTGACCAACTGAGGCTTATTGTCATTGATATCCCTCAGGTGGATCAGGATAGTGCCTGTACCTGTGGCCGGGGGCTCACCTTGGTAACCATAGCAAAGGGGGGAAAAAAATACATCCTTGATAATAGGCAGTTAGTTTACTGGTGGATCGCATTATCCAGCATATGTTTGATTAGAGTATACAGTAGAACTATTTCATACCATCATCTATGGCACCGATGAGGACTGTGTAAAAGCTTGAGCCATTAAGAAAGGGTGACTCTCTGTCCATCGTCTTAGTTGATGTGATCTGTCCCGTTTTCTTATCAATGGTCACCCAGTTAGCTGGATCTCTTAACAGCACATACCTAATCACATCAGGAGAGTTGCAAGTGAAGCAGAACATATCAAGTGAAAACACTAAACAGCAAGAAACCAAANTACCAACCTGATGTGGGTTACGTTAGAGTCGACATCATGAACCTTTGGAGTGTGCAGCACCTTTCCAGGCTTCTCCTCTTCCTTCTGGTACACGTTAGCGGGATTGCTCTTGAACTCGGGTGGGTCATTGACATCAATCACTTTCATTGTGATCTTGACTGAATCAGCAGGTGATTGTTTGCCTGGGCCATCAGCTGATTTACCTTTACAAACCCAGAGGGGTTCCTCATTCTCTACTCCAATCTGCAGGGAAGTATTAGTTGTTCTCTCATAGTCCTTTCCCTGGAGGAAACACACAAGTTTAGGTTAGCGTAGTGCAGCTGCTGTTTATGATAAATGACCGTAGCCCACTGTAAATGAATGAAGAATCTATTAGTGTGAGAAAAGCAGAATTACCTTGATGACACTCAGAATACCCTCATTAGTGATGGGGTCAGTTTCAATTTTGTAGTTTCCGCCCTCATTCCCTTCAATGAAATAGTATTTGGCACGCCAAGCAGGAGTGTAAGGTGTGTCTTTGTCCTCTACCGCAACTCTCAAAACATTGTCTTGGATGACTGATTCATTCACTGCACCTTTGTACTGGACAGGCAGAACAGTTTCATCTTTAACATCATGCACCAGTCTAAAAGGAAACTTTGATAATAGTGATGATAATAAAAAGTCTTGCCTCTCTGTCCTTAAACCTTGGTGGATGAGTGTTTGCATCAATGATATTGAGAATAATTTCACCAGTGGAGGAGAGGGGTGGGTTTCCATGATCTTTTGCCTGAACAATAATTTTATACTGCTTTGTTTTCTGAAACATATACATAAAAAATATTTTAGATATCATATTGACAAAGTGGATTGACAGTATGTGTGTGTCCATGCACATGCGGTAGCCCACTCATGTGGGTACAGTAAGTCACTGAGCCTTACATCATAGTCAAAACAGCCTTGAAGAGAGAGTTGGCCTATTGCGCTGTTGTGCACCTGGTTCACATCAATCTTGGGCTCTGGTGGGTCCTGTGAAATCTTACTGATGGTGATTTTAGAATTACTTGTGTTCCCCTGATCGCTGTCTATGGCCTGCAGCTGCCCCAGCAAGTCCCCTTCAAGAAATAGAGGAAATGAAGGAAAGGAGACTTACTATGTTAGAAAAGCATGAAGTAGGGAAAAGTACACAGTATGACTACAGGAGACAGGATGAAAGATGCAGCCCAGGTTTGAAATGATTGTTTTTATGACCCCATTCGACCCTGTAGACTTCATGATCACTCCTCTCCTCCTTTGATGTGGGTTACTCAATGACTGCAAGCAGAAAATATTTATAGTCTAAGAGTCATTTATGCAATTGTATACTCACCCAGTGGCTTATTTTCCTTCACATCGAGTATTATTTGAGGTTTGAGAAATCTAGGCGCATTGTCATTGATGTCTTTTATTTCTATATCAAAAGATAGTTCCTTGTCCATTGGTTCTTGGGTCCATTTGTTGTAGATATCAAACTTGATCTGTGGGTAAAGGTTCTCGTATAAGATTATTTCTAATCAGTAAAAATCCATATAAGATGTATTTATCATCAGGGGTTGGTAATGCAGAATGAGCTCACATGGAAGGGTTTGTCGTATATCTCTCTGTCAATTTTGTGCCGGGCAAAGACCGTTCCGTTGTCTGGATCGATGTAGAACACGCCTTTCGGGTCTTTATCCACACCCATTCCACTTATACGAAACTCGTGGTCCTTCCCCGACATGTTATTAAACATCTAGTGTCAAGACACAGACCGTTCAGCTGTTGTCGTCTGCATGTTTGGCCCAGTCAGGATATTGAGCTGCCGCACTGACCACACTGATTGGTAATTTCATTTACAAATTGATGTCACCTGTGAAACCGTTAAGGGGTATGGTCCAGGATCTTCCTCTTTTAATTCAATCGTAGACAAAACCCACCTTCTCTTGGAACGCACCAAAAGCTCCTGTTTAACCCAGAATGTAGATCAAACACACAATTATTAGAATATCTGCACGGAGCAAAACATTTTGGCAGATTTGTTGTTCCAAAGATGAAACAGTTACCCGTTTGGAAAGCTTTATGTTGCCTCTTTGAGGCTCTGCCAGGGCTGTTACTGCAACCTACAACAACAGAAAAAAGTGTGTAATGATACTCTCTCCTCCACGTATACTTTCCAATTCATAGACTGTGGGAAGATTCCAGAGCAACCAACCAATTATCCTTGATTAACCTCTGAGCATGTGTGCTATGAGGAGAGGACAATGTGTGTTACTCAAACCAAGTGTTTTGGGCTTGCCCTGGGTGGAATAGAAATCTTCACCGGGGCCAGATGGATTCAGACTGATAGCCACACGGTTCGTAAATGCCATAAACACCAACCATCTTCAAAGTTTAGTGTGAAATAGGTCTTACTGCCTTAAAGTTGGTAGAACAATACTGAGCTGGACCCAGGGAGCAACTGAATCAGATACAAAAATGCCACACAGTTGTACTCTCACTCTGACATTTCCTATCGTGGAGCTTAAACATACAACACTCATCATTTTCACCTCTTCATCCGTCTTGGTATTTTTCGGTGCTTTCCACTGCCCTTTGAAAATGTATTGTGCTTACATTTCCAAAGGGAACTGATATGTTCATGGATATTGATGTCAAACATAGTTCAGCACCACTCGGTTACATACACCAGTATATTCTAAGTCACACTTAACAGTATATATATAAAAAATAATAATAATAATTCAACTTCAGCATATGTATATGAATAAGAACAAGAACAAATGGGTTAAAATATTCCACATCTGCCAATCCAGGGATTTTCACCCTCTCAGGAGAAATCAGCATTATTATTGTTATTAGCAAATATATATATATATTTTGGCTGTGATTTATTATTATCATTACTGTTGTTGTTAGATTGTATTCAACTGTCTTGCAAAATTGCAGTAAGAAGTATCACTTTCTTGGAATGAAAGTATGAAAGAATTGGTTCTGTTTCTGATGATATTTAGCAACAACAACAACAACAACAACAACAACAATAATAATAATAATAATAATAATAATAATAATATTTAATAACTACACCCTCTGCTCATGATCTGCTCGACTGTTATTGAGTTGTGTGTAACAACATGACTGATATCCAATCTCGAGAGTTTGGCATGTTTTTTTAATGTCAGTATAATACTTCACTTCAGCCAGCGTCTGGCTAGCGTGGATAAATATTAGCAATCATTTCTCTGTGTAAGTGGATTTAAGAAAGTGGTGTACCGACAAGAAAAGCTCACCTAATGAGGATGGTGCCTCGCAGGTGAGGCCACACTAAGAATCAGCTACTGCTAGAAATTTTGTGGATTCCAGTAATGAAATGGCAACTAGGGTTAATGTTGCCATTAAGCTAGAAAATGGAGCATGGATAAATGCATCCACCACTGTGTCACTACTCCTCCACTACTGCCAGGTTTTTGCCACCCGCAGCGACCTGAGAACCAGATGACAGTTACGTATCTGTTAGCAGCCCGTTTCCTGAGAATTAACAGTGTAATTCCAAAGACCTCAGGGTGGATAAACTCAAACAGGTACTCCTGGATAGTTTTGTGGTTTGGCTTTCGTCAGGAAAGATATGCTCTTTCGCAAGTACATGGCACCAAAACAGACCCTGAGACCCTGGCTTGATACTCCATGAAAGGCGATGCTGCATACTGTTACCCTGGTAGACAGTTTAGGGATTTCGATTTAACGTAGCACTGAGAAAATCACATCAATTTAGATTTTTATGAGATGTTGATATCAGTATTACAGACAAGCAGTAAAGATGTATTCATCCCTATCATGGAAATTATGTAAGTTATAATGGAAAATCTAAGGCGACTTAAATAGCAAAGCGTATCCATGACAATGTTGTCTGACCATATGATTGGTTTTGACAGGTATTTTGCTGGCTGAATTTATCAGACACATTTTTCCTATTCCCATGTCTCACACTCATTTTAATGAATGCAGCTGTCTGCACCTTAGCTGTATCCCACGGGTGTAAATGAAACCTAAAGCGTTCATTTCTGTGTCATGACTATTTTCCCGACAATAGGTTTATGCACAATAAAAGACACTGAATATTTGTACCAAGTTTGCTGAAAACTGGAGCTACAGCGAAGGCCCAGATTTATTTATGATTTATTTGCTGTTTTACATTCAAAAATGCAAATGGTGCTTTCTAACATTAGCGTTTGTACAGCAGTGTTTGTAATGTGTCTCTTCAGAACATGGTAGTTTATGTTGGTAATTGCCACTTTTGTGCTGGTTCATAGTTTTAACCATTAGTGACGTGACTTATGTTTCTTGATGTTAGCTGTACTTAATTTAATGTTTTCTTTCTGATGACTGACAGTAGAGATGTGAGAGGAACTGAGCGGAGAGAGAGATGGAGAACAACATTAAAAAAAGATCCCCAGCCAGACGTCAGCAAGGGATGTCATAGATCATAGACGCCATTTTCTAGATTCTTTATATCAGTGTTTTGGCAGATTTTGCTTCTTCTGGATAAAAGCTACCAATCATCTGACTGATATACAGCATGCAGTGTATAGAGCACTGCAGGGATGAAGTATTTTGTAGCTAACCTGCAAGTTAACAGGAATCATTCAACAAAAATGTACATTATCGCAGGAAATCAAATATGTGGCAAACAGAAGTTTAAGAAACTCATCTGGTTTTAGGACCCATTCCTCTACAGGGAAGGCATTTCAAGGCAAACACCATGTCGCCTCATAATCATACTGAAAGTAATTTGCCTATTTGAGTGCTTGAAAAAAATGTTGGCAGTGATTCAGAGGTCTGCAACCAGAATAATCATCATGAACATGGTGTACACATCTTTTCCTTGATGTCTACCTGTGAGCCAGCATCTCATTAGAATGGGTGTGTATTCACATCTACCTTTGTGGTTGATGTTTTGTTTTACACGCAATGTAACATCTGTACGCCTACACATCCAAGTTAATTGACCGAGACACTGGGAGAAAATTATTCAGCTGAGACCTCAGATATGTCCCATTGAATTGAGCTGTGAACTGGGGTTTTTGAGGAATCAAATCTAACAACTCTGTTTAAAATTTGTACTTTTGTTAAGCATATTAAGGTGCTCTTGTGCTTTATGTCCACAGCCTGTATTTCCATAATATAATGGTTTTGCTTGATGATCTCATGAACGTTTTAACCGATAGAATAGCAGCAACTAGATGTTCTATGCATGTTGAAATTCTACGCTGTTATTTCCAAATTTACAAGCAATCGCAAGCCACACAACTGTATTATATATAAGTTATATATACATAAAAAACTGTGGATAATTAAGAATTTCACCCTACCATCAGAATCAGGGGAATGGTCCTCATCATGCTCCGCTCTGCTGGATATCCTCTATACGAGTACTCCAAAAGAGTCAAAGGCGGCTTGAATAAGAGCGCGTAGAAGACAGCCCACAATGCCTGCAGGCAGCAGGCTGGCTGACTTTGCAACTAACAAAGAGCTGTTTGTTCAAACACGCAGTCATGAACAATTTCAGGTGTGTTTGTACATACAATGTGTGTGTGGGACAGGACCAGTTGGGACTGTGCTTTATGTACATTTATCTGTTTATTTGCTTCTACATGTAAATAGATTTTTTGTGAGAGAGGGCGCAGTACTTTCATTGGGCTTTCAGGTTGTGCTGAGAAACGGGGCTTGGCTCAGGTGCACACTCCTCCACCTCTGTAGTTCAGGTTACCATATCTTATTTATATATGGCTTACATAACATGCAAATGGAGCTCAATTTCATAGGTCATCCTGGATAACAGTATGTAACTCACAAACTTATTAAACCAGCTGTCAGTGACAAACATTTGGTTGTTTTTGTCCTTTTCCACGTACATACTCTCTCTATATATTGTCGTTTACTATTGTGTTGTCTTAATGACACATAGGTTAAAATTGATGGACTTAAAGGATTAATTTATACATAACAAATCTATTATCTAATCTTTTAAGCAATGAGCATGATTCTTTCCAGCTCGCCAAAGGCAAATTTCATTGGCAGATTTTTGCGCCTCGGTCTATGCGTTTGCTTTCAAGGTGAGCATGGCTGCTGTCAGAACAAAGCTGTAGGTGGAACAGCTCCCAGCCTTAAAGAAGTTGGCATAGCAGTCATTAAAAGAGCACACTTGTATTTGAAAAGGCTGAACATTAAAACGGAAAATAAATGTGGTTCGTGATGGATTTAAGCAAGAGATACAAGCTAGGGAAGTTGTGCATTATCTAACAAAGAAATGTAAAAAAAACAAAAAGCAATTTGCCTCCGCCTGTCACTTGCTGGGTAAACTGATTCAAATGAGTTTTTTTTCAAACATTTTCTAATCTGTCTAATCTTTTACCACAAATGACACATTCTCCATTGTTAAACAGTATAATGTGGCATGTGTATATTGCAAATATACGTAATTTAAAATATCTGTTTTTAATTGTCATGAATTAAGGGGAAATATGCGCTAAATGCAAAAAAGGAGTGCTCAAGGAGTGCTTCCTTGACTTTTGCAGGCTGATAAATACTGTAATTTTTCCAAATAGGGAGACGTGTTCCAAGAAAAAATAGGCTGCCTCACAGGCTAAGTTACCTACCACGTTCATTGGATAGTCTTTTTTTTTTTTTTAAGTCAGAAGGCAATTCTATCCTTTTTTTATTACGAGGGTGCCAAAGACGCTACGTGGGTGAAAACCTCAAAGCAAGATTCATTTTCAATACAAATACTAATACTAATACAAATACATTAATTTTCATGTCCATTACTAATCTCTTAATATTTACTTTATTTTATCTCATCTATTTAAACTGACATGTAGAAACCACCATGTGTCCCAGGTCCTTTATTTATTTCCCCACAAAGGTCACAGAGGCTGTGTGCTGTGAGGCAGAGGGCAGGCAGAACACACAGAACACACATGATTATGTTCTCACTGCTGGGCAATTTTTGCAGTGAGTCTACAGTATAAAACCAGAGCCCCCAGAGGGAACTCATGTCAACACAGGAACACAAGCCACACAGAAGCCATGTCTGTCTTGCTGGGAGAGAACCTATGTCTTACATGATGTCGTACATCATGATCTGCCCTACGGCATACGCCCTACGGCATGTTTGACAGTTTTACAGATGGGGTTTCAGAAACATTGTATTCAGAGAGAGTATACATATAATTATTTGTATTCTCATTCCAGTCCACTTCCATCTCCTCACATTGATAAAAGACATGTATGTATAAATAAACTACTCTAATACGATCTTGAAAACTAATAATCCCGAACAGATGATATTCACATCTGAGAGTAGAAACACAGATATTGTAGTTTCCTCAGACAAAATCAAACCTGCTCTGCTTGTCAGTGTCTTGACTGTGGGAACATGATAAGATTTTATGTCATACTGGCTCAACTTTTGTTGTGTGGACATTGAAATGAAACTCTTGGCAGAAAAATGAACAGGAGCTCCACCCTAATAATTAAACTTCATATCTCATAAAAACTCATTTGTTCTGTCACGCATTTTGATGGCACTAATAAGTGTGGTTGCCTGTGAAGGCAATCGTTTTATTAAGCATGAGCCATTAGTTCTGGTATGTGATGTTTGTTAAGAGCAACCGACCTCACGCCGTGTCTTACAGACATTTCGCACTTTCTCTTGAGGATACAAAATACTTATTTTGCTGCCTACCATAGCACAAGTTTGTTCACTCTTATGATGACAGTGATGATTATTTGACTTCAGACCTACCACTGTCTAACAAAAGGGATTGTGGGGAATAAGTAGCTGAGGTTTGAAAGCATAATGTGTTGGTTTGAATTCAGCACTAAAGGAACCACTTACATGTATGTGCTTTGCAATCGCAGCATTATTTGTCACGTACTGTGGAAGCTTGTGGGGTCTCTCTTCAGTTTTAAGGTGACTTGCTGGGTTGGTCATCAAGCAGATTGTCATTTTTACCTTGGATGACCTCAGTGATGAAGGGAGGGATTTACTGGGACTATTTTCATGGATGAAAAATGAGCTGTAGCAAAGTGGTAGAACTGGAAAGTCAACTATTTGTTTACTCTGCCTTTATGAACTTGATAACACTGGTGTTCAGTCGCTTTGATAGAAGAGTGGGGTCTGAAGACATGCCTTACTGAGATGATATACAGGATCTCTGAAATCTAGAAATTAGTTAAGGTGGGCCACAATGAGCTTAATTTGTGGATGAAAACGTGGTTAACTTGGGGCTCGCAAAAAGAATATGTAGTAGGCACTATTAGTTTTAATGTCATCCATTCAAGAGGACTAAAGAGATCCACAAACATTTAGTCTGCCCCTGATTCCTCCACAGTTTATTTTTCTAAGCAACAAGCTAGCAGAAAAGTATGTGGACTTGGCACTGTAGGCAGCAGAATCCGCCACTGCTATTGGTTGTAACAAAATGTTGCCATAGCAAAAAAGCTCTCACCTCAGGCTTAGCCAGGGGAAGAGGTGGTTGACTTTCCAACCTCAAATTGATGCTTCATAAGTTTAGGTACAGATGTCTCAGTATGTTTCCTACAATGTTTTGGAGTTTTGATAATTGCATTGCAGCCAAAGACCACCATGGTGTCTAAGAAGAGAGAAAACTGAGAGTTTAATCTGAAGGGGTTTGATTGAAAAAGAGGCTGAAAGAGTGATTCATTCATTCATTCATCTTCTATACCCCGACTATCCCTTTCAGGGTTTGGGGGGGGGGGGGGGGGGCTGGAGCCTATCCCAGCTGTTGACGGGCGAGAGGGGTACACCCTGAGCTGGTCGCCAGCCGACTGCAGGGCATGAAAGAGTGATTAAATTAACTGTTTTGATATACAAGTTGAAGTTGAGGAAGTTGAAGAAATATGTGATTTTTTTGGGAATTAGACTCCATCATGATATCATTATTTTAAGGGGGTAATAATGCCTTGAGCTGCCCCCTTGATCAAGTCTAGACACTGATGGTGGTGGTGAGGGAGTGAAGAGCAGTGGCTGAAGGTCTGGATGGATGTGATGTGGAGCAGGACTTCTGATGAGCTCAGTGGAATGACCCATGGGCACTGGATGTAGTATGAACAGGAGGTGAAAGGGGTGGAGGGGGGTCTGCATCGGTCTATCGCAGAGATGACAGCTGACTGCAGCTGAGAAAGGTGCAATTGTAAGTTTGTCAGCAACAAGATAATTAGCCAGCAGTGGCAACGGCAAAATCTGATTGTTTTATCTGAGAGAGCGAATGACAGACAGGGTAAATAAAAGAATAACATTAAGATAGTCTTCCTGATTGAAGCTAAGTTTATTCAGTCTGTGGGCAAACTTGTAAAACTAGAAGAACTAGGAAGCTGTGAATATGCATCGGTGCTGAAAATTTCCCCTGTGCTGGAATTTTGTTTCTCCCTTGCATAATGTCGTATGGATCAACACAGCGTTGGGCTTTTTAAGCAACTCTTGATATGTGCAATGTTGTGTTCGAGCACGCTAAAAAAGCGAGTTGATTGGACATGCTCGTGTTTTTGGTGAACCGAACATATCCGTTTGCAACTAATGAATGCGAACGTGAGTGTCATTGGCTGTGTTTTACGGCACCCAGCATGGCGAGTGCAACTGGCAGTTCAGACACGGCAATGAATATTTGAAGGAGTTTTATGAACGGAAAAGGTCTCACATTTTTATGCAAATTGTGGCCACCAGGTCTTAAAAAAACAAGCCTGCCACACCGAGAACAAAGGTGAAATGACGCATAGAGTTTGAAGTGTCTGACCAGTCTTAGAGAATGACTTATCATCACAAGAGATCAAAGGGTAAAGCCGCAAGCTTTATTTTCCAACAGCAAATAGACAGACTTCTACTTGACTGCTCTCTAAGGGACTGGCAGTGTTTACAGTTCATACAAAAAAAATACAGAAGGAATGACCGTGAGCTTGTTAAATGTCAGATTTAAAGGATATGTTCACCATTTTTTAACTTGGTCCTGACAGTCAAGTCCCCATATGAACTTTGGAACAGGTTTTGCTTGCTGTAATCATTTCTCTTGTTCATACTGGCCCGAAAAATTTCTGTGGTAAAGTCATTTCAGTGTGAGTGATGTTTTTTTCAAACATGTGGATATCTTCGTGTTTATCTTCAAAAGTCAAAAGGTGAAATTCCTCCATAACACCCAGTATGAACAGGATAAATGATAACAGCAAGCAAAAATGTACATGGACGAGTGAGTATTGTTTTAAGAGTGACTTGCAAAAATATATCAGAAAAATATTGCCACCATGTTTGGCCTTGTATTTTGTTTGTTGCATTTTATTATTGACTGCTTTGTCCCTGTTTACACAGCTCTAACTACAGTTGTGAATGCACTCAAGGTGTATTGAGATGCGAACCCTCAGACCACATTCAGAGGTGGTCTGGGCTGATAGCCAGATTCTTTTAGTAGTGTCTACATGAATATGTCCTGGGCCTTATTGAAGGACAACCTACTCAACTAACGTCCTCTGTGAAAGTACACACAAAACTCACTGTCTGATTTCCATTTGGTTCACTGTTATCTAAATTACATACTCACCACTGAACTCATAACTACAATATCACCAGACTCCCTTTAAATATTGAGCAATTTTGAGAGTTGTGTCTTGCAAATTTGCCATAAAATGCGATGTATTCAGTTGCTTCTTTCTTTGTAAAAAAGGTCAGTTTTTCCAGCATCGTTGCACTGGCCTGTTGGTGCCACCGTGTTTAAAGGTGCTTCTTAGCTACCAACAGGTAGCAGCTGTTTCAACTGATTGAAACCATTTACGCTAAATTTGTGGAAGAAGACATTTTATTGATGGTAAACACATCAAATTTTATAAACGCAGTAACCAGTGTAGTCTCCTTCTTTGTCACCCATGGAGTTGTTGCATTAGAATAAACTTAAATTTAAATGTTATCATCAAATGTTATCCATCAAGTCATTTCTTTCTTTGTGTAAGAAACATTGTGTCCCTTTGCCCCAGTGTGTTGGCTACTATTGTTGGGCCGCTGGTTCAAAACAGCACATTTCATCTTTGCAAACGGGATGTATGTGTTTATTTGCATATAGAGCGCTGAAGTGAGATCTGATCACAGGCGGTCATTCGAGACCTCTGTGGAGACGCATTGTAATGCCAGCAGTGGACTGACGTACTTAGAGCTGTCCACTTGTGCTCAGATTGCCCAAGACGTATGTTAATGCCAGGTGTGAACGAGGTTTAGAAGATGGTGGGGAGACAGCTGCAGAACGTGGCAATAGGAGAAACGCTGAAAGAGAAACCAAAAGCAAGTGAGTGAAAGACAGACAACAGAGGAAACCTCCGTTTCATTTTTATTTAGTTCATAGCGAGATGTTCCAGTGGGGAAGAGACACATATCATGATTAACACTGTAAAAAGGTGTTTTTTAAAGTAGCCAGAGGCTCAACCAGGGGCATATCTGTTCCACTGCATGTTTACCATCCACGCCTTCACAGACACGCCCGAATATCCACACACCCACACAAACAGACACATTACACTGAGTGCATATACAAACAAATCTTTGTAAGCTGAATCACTCGCCCTCCACATGTTCATGAATATCCAACTCTCAGATTGCGTCTCACATGGAGGAGAGGAGTAACTTGGCATGGAGTACAGGTGTCACCTGCATAGTTCAGTAATGTGTCACGTTATCATTACACAAGAGAAACATGTAAAGCAGTCAATAGCAAGAACAAAATGGCATGCATTTACTAACACAGTTCCATTCATGATACTGTTCATACATGCTCACGACAATAGATTCATGATAATGTTGTCAGAAGAAATAAAACTTTTAATTCAGGTTTGCTCACTGTGCCTCATTTCTGCCGCATGTCGATCCCCTGAAAACTCTATCTTTGCACATCATAAGTCTTGATGTTTTCTCACTGCAAAAGCCATTTTCAGACTGCAGACAAAGATGTAGCTCTCTGATGTGAGCCATGCCACAGATCAGGTGTTAAATTCCAGTAAAGACGAGGAAAATCCATCGTGCTTAGCTTGAATAACTTTTTAGTTAAGCAGGGTGGCACAGTGGTCAAGGGTGCTCTTTCTACAAAAGCCAAGGTATTGCAATGTTACATGACGTCTCAGTCAGCAATTAGGGGTTTTGAAAAATAATGAACTTAAAACTTAGTTTAAAAGCTGAGCCCCTTTTTCTGCACTCGTGTGGCAGCACGAGTGCAGAAAAAGGGGCTATGTCTATGAGAAGAAAATGGACCTCTGATACATCCATAATATGTTAATGCAACTACGCTTAATTCATAATATGGTCCATCAGTGAGTATGACACAGTGAGTTTTTTGACAGTGTGTTATGGAAGCATTTCACACAGCTGTTTAAATAAGCTCCGAGCAGCCTGTCTATAATTGTAGGTGTTTTTTCCAATAATAAATAAATTTAAACATGTTATCAAAGACTAAAATCAGCCTGTGTGATCAGGCTTTAGCACTTTTAAACTACAATACGTTCGCCTATTTTGTTCCAAATTTGCCTTTTTTTTGCTGTGTTTTGAACACCCCTTTGTTACCCAGCATGCAATCCAATGCATTTATTCTCTCTGAGGTTTAAACAAATGTCTGATGATAATTAGACCTCCACTCTCTGTTTCTCTGCTCTCTCTAAGTCATGCATGACATCCAAACATTAGAATTGTGAATGTGAGAGACTCTTAAAACAGTTTTGAATGGCAAAGTAAGTCCTTGTCGCTGATCGAAGACTGAATCATCCACTAAATACTGTACAACTTCGATTAATGGCACAGGATTTTATTTGCTTCAATTATTGTTTACAATCAATATATTTAGGATACAAATGTGTGAATCCTGCCATGGCAAAGGGATGACCTACCCTACTCTGCCTCTGATTGGCTTACCCTGATATTCTTACATAACTCTAACTCATTACTCCTCATGCCTAAACCCAACCAACCCAACCAACGAAGCCAATGAGTACTAGCCAGTTAGCAGCAGAGTAGGGTGGGTAATGGCTTACTATAATAGGATATGGGACAGAGTTTCAGGGACCTGCCTTCAATTCCTTTTGTACAAAACTCTTGCTCAGCAATTTGGAAACACTATCAAATTGTTTCTCACGCTATTGCCAACCTCGTGCACTGAGAGAGAGAGAGTGGGAGGGCACAAAGCTGTAAGTGTCATTACTAGTGCTGAGGAAATTACAGGTGTTGTGCAGGTGGACTGCATCTTTCCAGGTGTCGAACATTATGTGCTGACAATCATTGTCATGCAACACAGTTAAAGCATGGATGATCACTGTGTGTATGCTGTGTTGTGCAGGTGTTGGGTAGATGGATTTGTATTGTCGTGTTAAGAGAGAGAGAGAGAGAGAGAGAGAGGGGGCTGTGGGTGAGATGTAAGTGGAGCCACTAAGTTGGGCATCAAGCTAAATCAGCTGGGAAGAGACACGGAGATAATGGAGATATGCCTCGCGGCTGCATTTACTCATGACTGGCTTATGATTACAAATGTTGATAACAAGAAAAACGGCAGCTGCCATCTTTTGTCATGCCCAGTTGCCACCTATGACGGCACAGCGGTTAGCACTGCTAACCAGAGACATGCAAATTGGCAACTGTAAATTACCCATAGCTGTAAATGTGAATGTGAATAATTACGTCTCTATGTGGCAGCCCTGTGATTGACGACCTGTCCAGGGTGTATGGATATTGATAAACCTTGGATTTCCCCTCTTTGTATTTGTCTGTATTTGCTCTCTGTTTATGACTCTGTTTCTGTTCTTTTATTTGGGGAAAGTCTGTAAGGCAAAGATACCTTGCAGCCTTCCTGTTTTGCTGTTTGGCACCAGTGCTTTCAAGTCACAAAATGGACATGAGAGAGGTTTCCCCTCTGGCAGTAAGAGGAACAAAACATGATCTGACAGCCATTTCATCTCAGCCACAACAAGTTAGTGCATGGTCTTGGGATGACTGGAATTATTTGCGTACAGTATGCACGTCAGGAATTCTTGGAAATTTCACCATTGTCAAGAGTTTAAACCAACAATTAAATGGAGTATTTAACAAGTACTGGGGAAAAGGTTTTCAATTGAAAAGTAAAATCCAGTGCACTCAGGAAAACGACACAGCAAGTCACAGCCAGGTCAACCATGCGAGGGTTTTCTCCCCAAAACAATGGAAAGCAAATGGAGAGAGAGAGATTTCAAACTCTTTTTATCCACTCTGTATAACTCCACAGAGAGTAAAATTCAGTCTTTATGAAGATTTAGTTGCATGGCATCTTTCCTCCTCATCTTCCTCCTCTGTTTCTTCATCTCTGGTACGAGGGACAGAGGTCAGCAGCAGGGTGTCGGCATGGACTTCCTCATCGTCCGACTGGATCACAGGTGTGTCGTCTCCACCCCCGCTGGTATCACTGGAACCGGAGGATGTAGAGGACATGCGAGACTTTGAGCCGCGGTGAACTTCAGTTTGCCGTTTCAAAGGTGCTCGCTCCCTGTAGACCACCTCTGCATCTTCATCCTCCTCCTCTTCTTCCTCGTCCTCCGCCTCTGTAGGCAGAAAGTGTTAGAACGTGTCCGTACCTGTTCTTTCAGTGGTAGTTATTTCCTCAGGGTTCATCTGAATTGTTCAGTCTTTCCCATGTAAGAAAAAAAACTGATACGGGTGGAGATTAATCTCAAGATAATTGGTTTTGATACACCACAAATAAATTCTCCACCTGTGGGAAAACCTCCCAACAGAAAATCACTAAATGCTGGTGATGGTAGTGTATCTCCCGATTTATGGTGAAACTAGATTAGAAACCTGGAACTTGAACTACCTTTTTCATCTGAATGAAGAAAGTTAATTATTTTACTTTTGTCTATGAACGCAGCCTAAAATGTTCATGTACCCCTGTGCTTAGAATTCCATATTGATCCTACATACTGATACCATACAGTGAAAAAATAATAATAATGAAAAGATGATGTAGTCAAAATATCAGGCATATATCTTGAAATCAGTGCACCTGGTAGTGGAGATGCCAGCGCTCCCTCATCCGCTCCTGAGCCTGAGTTGAGGAAGACGTCAAGGGCCTCCTGGTCAGAGATGTCCATCAGGTCCATCTGCTCTAGCACGTCCACGTTCACTTCCATAGAGGAGATACTTCCCATAGGGGCTGCAAATACAGGCGCAACAGCATATGTAGTGTAACACAAATACACACGGTTTATATCAAAAGAAATATATATCATTTGAGGTTTTCCATGTACAGTACATTGGTTTATGATACGTAGGCTAGGGCTGAGTGATTGGACCAATATATAGGCTATTATGTAGATTTTTGCCATTTTACTTTGCTAATTTAATGGTCGGCCGTCAAAGACAAAGCCGCTGCTCAGTGGCAGACTCTCATTCAGTGAGCTTACCCACTGAGAATATTTTCACATCTAACTCATTCAATTAAGAGTTTATTTTGACCAAACCAGTCTTGGTGATTGTCGGAACAGTGGAAAGACAAACCAAGACGGTTTTGGTGACTTTTATTTTATTTGTGTCGGGTGTGAATGAGATGCGTTAACAAGTTAACAAGACATTTAAGTGTTTGTTTGGTGAAAGAGAGAAACTTGAATTCAAAGGTTTCCTGTTGTATTTTTCTTTTTAATAAGGAAAATAAGTTAAAGTATATTCTCTTCCTTGACATTTTGAGATTTTATTTAGTGTATTAAGAGCTAAGAGCACTGGTGAAACGTAGCAAACTTGCTGAAATATGAAAGTGGAATATGATAACAGCTTTTGAGTCACTGTCACCTGTTTTGAAAATGTTCAGCTCTTTTTAAATTATGTGAATAATTAATAATTAAAACAGGCTTTTAAACCTGTGAAGAGTTTGCTAAATCTTCTGCTGTTCAACTAGTGAGCAAAGCAGAAAGAGTTAACCCATCAGCATGTAACTTTCAACACATTTCACACCCACTTGTCATGTCAAGTCAAATCATGTTTTATTTTTTCAGTCCGGTGTCACGAATCACAAACTTGCCTCAGTGGCTTTACAGTCTATATAGCATTCAACACCCTCAATCTTTAAAACCTCAATTAGAAAAAAATCCTCAGGAGGAGCCACAGAGGAGGGGCACCTCTTCCACATAGATATGTTAAGTATTTACAGTTTGCCACCAGGACAGAATGGCATGTAAGGCACTCACGTTTCCTGCAGTCGATCTGCAGGTGAGCAGAGGGCAGGTAGTTGTCCACATCGTGCTGGTAGACCTCTTCAAAAAAGCGCTGTCTCTCCCTCAGCTTCAGGTGCTGGGCAGAATCATTGTCCAACACCCTCTGCGAGTTGTCTGTGTCCGCTGACCACCAAAACAAGACACAAACAAAAAAACATCCACTTCAGCTGTCTTTTAATGCAGTGTTGTGTCTTAAAATTCAATATTTCTTAAAAAAAGGGCAAATATTTGGCTTTTTGTAATGCAAAAGAATTTTCTCACTTGGTTTTAAAAAAAAATGTGGTGCCCCCTGGTGGGCTAGGGATTAAGGCACTGACCATTAGCTTCATTTTTCCTAATTTGTGGCTGGCCAGGGCTCTTTGTTCCATGTCATTCCCCACGTCTCTCTCCCTTCATTTCCTGTCATCTCTCTACTGTCTACTATCAATAAAGGTATAGAATGCTTTTAAAAAGCGTCATTAAAAGGTTAATACGGGCCTGGTTTGTGGGTGTCTGGTCCTATTTGCCAAACTCTCACAGAAACCAAATGGATAAAGCTGTTCCTGAAGTTGGCAACGAGTTTGGCTTCTAAACTATAAGTCAGTGCACTCACTGGATGCCAGTGCTCCTAAAATTGATGGCATGTACTAGAAGTCCCGTCAACTCCTATAATTAGTTTGAGGTTTTTACTTTGTGGTAGTCAAGCCTCCAAACACTGACGCATCAAACGTGCCGGTAGCAGAACAGGTAACACCTAATAGAAAGTCAACTGAACATTCTGTTTGATAATTTCATGTCAGAAGAATAGACACAAACAAAAACTAGCTGCCCTGTTTTTATGATGAAGTAGATAGAGTAAATACCAATAATGCGGCATTAGACTGACTTCAAGCAGGAACTTGTGCTTGCAGGTACGCCCTAATGTTTCTCAGACAAGAAATAAAAGATTTGTCCTCCCTCTTTTGCTAACCTGCTGTCATATACAGTCTATTCATTTGAATATTTCTTGTTTTCTTTGCTCTTCTCCTTTCGTTTCCTTTCAGTCAGCCCTTCCTGTGACTCTCTTAAGCTGAAGAGAATGCTCTCATGAGCTCAGTCTGATCCCTAGTGGTCATGATCAGACTCACATGCAGTTTGAAAATCAGTTTGACAGCAAATAAAGATTTGCACTGATGGTACCACATTAATTATGTGATTAAACATATATTTACTTGAAGATGCGCTGCAACTATTGAAGCATGTGTAGATGTATCTAACTCACAGTACTCACAGATTCCCTGGTTTGTGGCTGTTGTGACAGAAATTGGTTGGTGTGCCTTTTGATTAGCTTTCAGGGTACTTACACTTTCTGGTGTGTCATATTTCTGGTCAGCATTTGTCAATGTGGCCAAACAAGAGGACCAGTCAGCCATGGCGACATTGGAAAACATATCTCATTGCGTGACAATAGAGATATGTTTTCAAAAAACAAGAGTGCATCTGTCCTTAGGTCTAACGCCAGCATTGACCTCTGCCAGGATGACCAGCTGTGGTTGTGTAACCATGCTACGTCCTCCTCAGCACACATTGTGCCTTCGCCCACTGGGCTCCATGAGCTGACACTTTGACTCACGTCACCAGTGTTTTAATGTTTATGCGTCTGCATGTTCACATAAACTGTATGCGCGTGTGCTTTAGCATTCATGCCTTTGTGTGGTCATGTATCTGTATGCATGCTATTTAGTTTATGCTCATTTTGTCACCCAGTGTGCGTAGCAAGCTTCCATGACTAACATGTTTACATGATGCCAACAGATGGACCCAGCATGCATAGTAACAATATTCACTTTACTTCAGTTACGGACCTTTTGAGTGATACTTTTCTCTTGTTTGAAAACAAACACATCTGTGCCACCCGGCCTCCCTCTTCAGGCATCTCAGGAGACACAGCCAGTCGGTCTGTCAATCACTGCTTCACAGCCCTGGAGGGGGTATGTGTCAACTCTCATACACTAACGACAGCAGTTTATTCTGTCATTCAAGCTGTCTGTGGAGGCAGGAAACCACCCTGGCTCACAATCTGATATTTCAACACTTGGCGAGGTAACTGGCAACACCATCAATTACGTAAAGCTTACAGTGTTAATGTAAATAATCTGGAGAAACTTAAAACGGGGAACATGCTGAGATGTTTATCTTATTGCTGGTATCCATGGCATCAGATTGCTAAAGATCACTAAACCCAGTTATACACCAATGAAGCTTCTGTAATATTTAAAATGCTAACATAAATACAAGCCCCAGCTCAGGTTCATGTTCCTTTATACTTGCTCTTATTATGATAAATAACTCAGAAACTGTTGCTGTAGCACTTGTACACGTCATGTACACATCATGTTTTATACATACTCTGTGTCGTATTAGCAGGATTTACATCAGTTGCAGTTACATTTGCTGAATGATAAATATGTAAACTCACTGACCTCCAGGCATTATTGGGCTGTACTATAAGCCTACCAAAAACTCTGGTATGTGTGGTGCTCATTTACTGAGATAATCACAGGTCCTGGGTGGTTTTTTTTTTGGTGATTTTGTCATGTAGCTTGTCACAGCCACTGCTGCTCCTTCCCCTGGCTCCTAAAACTGCAGCATACTTTACAGAGAAACAGTGACCAAATTACTGTAATGGAAAAATGAGAGTGAAGGTCTTGGTGATTATTAAGAAAATGTGAATTGGAGCTGCAGCATTAAGCTGAGAAAATTAATTAGCAACTAATTTGGTAACCAGTTCATCTTAAAAAGTAGTTTTTCAAGCACAACTGGAGAATGATTGATGGTTCAGGTCGTCCAAAGGGAGAATCTGCTGCTTTTCCCTGTTTTTAACATTACTGTAGTGTAAACTTACAGTGTTGGCTTTTCAGCTGTTGGTCAGACAAACAAGACATTTGATGATCACATATTCTGGGCTCTGGGAAATTGTTTTCTCATAGTCTGTAGAACAATTAATCCTACACTCTACTCAATAATGTTTTTTCCATGTTACCCGCCTCTGCTGCATACAGCACACTCATGAAACCCACAGTTATTATGTTTATAGTAATTTTAAAACAAGGACAAACACCAGATCCTCGAATTGGAGACAGAAAATGTTGCAATTAATAGATTATTGTTACAGATCAACTTTATATCAAGTGACTGCTCGACTTTTCTCACTTGGTGTTTGGCATCACATGTCAAGATATGTCATCTGTAGGGGATGTGCTCTCAATGGCCTCCACATGCCAACTTGTCAAAACCCCCTGCCACCTCGTTGCCACCTGCCAGCGTCCATGATTATTCAGCAATCATCAAACGACAGCATTGAGACACTTGCGACAAATAAGCTGGTTACTGTATGCTGTAACAACAATGACGAGGCTTCTGATGATGATGAAACGACACAGCTTATGTAAACTTCAGTTTTGCCTGCTGGCCTTATGGGGGTCTCTCTCTCTCTCACTACTTAAGTTGAGATAGCCAGTCAACATGCCCAACCCACGCACACGCTCAGCTGCATGTCTCCATCTGTCTGCCTCTATGTGGGTGAAAAACATGTATGTAAAAGACTGACTCATCCAGATAACCTCTGAGTTTTCTTCCACCCTGCTGTGGAAGATGTGTAGGAGGTCTCCATGCAAATTGGCTGAAGTTACATTACTACCATCCTCTGTTTGAGACCCAGATGGTGTTGATATCCTTCATGGGGGAATCCCTTGCTTTTGACAGGGGTTATTAACCACCAACGATCCTTAAGTGGCTGATATTTTTTTCCGCTTTCAGTCTTGAATCCAGTGTTCTTTGCTCCTAGCTCGTATGTGTAAGTTAAGGTCTCTCAAATGAGGCAATGAGGCACCTCATTCAGTTTTAGGCGGTTGCTTTGCTCTTATCTAGGCTACGAAATACAGGTCGCATGGAACGGATTTACTGTAGGTGGGTCAAGGAACAGAGAACAGCTGTGATGGCTGGCTGTAGCTTTGTCAGGAGAGTGTTGGCCTTGGGATCTTATGAGACATCTCACTGTAAATGCAGGAATCTCTGTCTGTACATCCTTTGCATAACTCAAGGACCATTCATTGGATCTGCTTCACGCTTTGCAGGTATATTGCTTGGGACCCAAGGACGTGCAGTGTTGAATTGACTGCAAATTGGACACAATTCACATTCAGTATTAATAAACTTTTATAAATAAAAAGTGAATAACACATTGTGCAGCGGCGGGGGTGGAGCTTCAGGGCTCTGTAGACTGTTGAGCTGTCAAGCGACACTACTCAGCCAATGAAATCTGTGCATTTGAGCTAGTGAGTGAAAGACACACACAGTTCCAGTGTAGAAAGCTAAGCAATAAATGTACTGCTGTGGGGGCAGCAGCAAAATGCATTTTAACCACCTTAAAAAAATCTGTTCAATTTAACTGTAAACTATACAATATATCACCTCAAACCCAAAAGACTATTTTCTAACTATTTAAGTTAAAATACTAATTATAATAAGAAGCAGTGACTTGAATATAATAGTTACATATTAATGATACTAGTTTATTAGATACATATTTGGGGAAAATCAATCGAGTAATAATCTTTTGAATAATCAATGAACCATTCATTAGATTAATCGACTAATCTAAGCAGAATCGTACATTAATTGAGAAAAAAAAACGGATCGTTTGCTGCCGCGCTGGACTACATTATACGCAGAGCCATGCAGAGAGGGTAAGGGTTAATCCTCTCTCTACAGCTCTGGTTATACTTAATGCGGCGTCAGCTAATTTGAGTTTTAATGTTACCGTTTTAATAACCCTGCGCAATCAGTGTCGAGTGTGAAGTAGTTTGGGGGAGTGGTTCTCAAGAAAGCTGCAAGTCGCAATACTGGAGGCCAAGAAATCGTCCCACTGGGGACTGGCATGTTTTGAATGGAGACTGCACTAGAAGCTTATAGAGGGAGAAGAAGAAATTAAAAAACAGCAGAGGGAAGGAAGAAAAGGAAAGGAGAGTAGATGGGAGGAGAAGTATCAGTCTTCAAATCTGCTGGTTCCACATTGATTTACCAGATGATATTATATGTCTATGAGTGCTGACACTGCACTGAACACATCTTGGCTGTGTGACGACCACTAATGGACAGTAAAAAACAGTATTATTTGAAAAGAAAGCCAGAATTAATAATTCAGTATGACTGCTGTGTGCAAAAAGTGGTTCTGGCAGTGTTGTACATCTCAAACTCATTGTGCTGATGATTACTCTGGGACACAATAGCAGTGCTGTTACCATTACCACTGCATAACAGCATCCAGCAATGAGAACACGAGCCTCAGTTCACCACTCCTTTCAAAGACGGAGCTCATGAAGATGTAGTCTGAGGACTGAACTGCGCTGAACCTGCACCTCCTTCCCAAATGATGATTTACCATGGCGTCATTATAAGCTCCCACGCTTATGGTGCAGTAACATCAGCACCAACCTCTGAGAATATTCACTCCGTCTCCTGTTTGTGGCAGTTGATTGATGAATTCAAGGATGTGTTTTCTGTTTCAGTGTGTTCTGTGGCTCTGGAGGACCTGCAGGTCATAGCTGACGTATGTTCAAATTAGGCTGTCTGAATTTGGCCAATACAAACAGCAGTGTGTCATGTTGAAGTATTAAGTAAGTAGTTCTACTAACAGTGTGCCATCAGCACAGTCTACAAAGTGTTGTCTGTAGCTCTTTTACATAGGAGGTTCCTCATGCTATCATTTGGAAAAACAAAAGAAAGGACTTCACTGTAGCGTGAGATCGCTGTTAGCCTCTGACTGAGTTAATCTTTACAGTATTTATAGAGCTGCTCTCTGAAATTCCATAACACTTGTGATCTGTGACAGGACCTATGCCCCCTGCCCAGAAATCCCTACTCCATCTCAACCCTTACTGAACCATAATTACCTAGGGCTTACTGTTACATAATACTTGTACAATCCCTCATTTGCACACCCGACGTGGTAGTGCATGACTACGCAGTAAGCTGCATGGTCATGCCCTGGTTGTGCCTTTGTTGTGTTTACATGCATGGATGTAAGCATGTAGGATGTGTTGGCTGTGTTACTGGGGAAGGAAGGAAGGAAGGAAGGAAGGAAGGAGGGAAGAAAGAAGGAAAGAAAGAAGTGTGTCAAAGAAAGGAGAATGTGGTGTTATGCAACCTGAGCCTGCTGTGCATTATTCCTGGTATAAAGTAACTGTAGTGTCAGTGTTTTGAGGCAAAGGGCTTTACCGGGTCTGCTTGCCTCAGCTAAGCCTCATACTGACAAATACAAGGGTGCAGTGACACCATGCATTTTTTGTGCATTTGCTGTGTGTCAAGCCAAACACACACACTGAATAGAAATCATTTCATTTCAAGAAACCCTTTCATTTTTTCTTGTTTCTTTATCCTCTTTGTCGTCATTTTCTCAACCACTCAGCACTTCTGTATGTTAAGGAAACTAACACATGATGTGGAGGTGGTGTGTGTGTGTGTGTCTGTGTGTGTGTTTCAGAGAGGGGTGGGGGTGCGTGGTCCAGGGCCAGAGGTGACAGTTGAGCTGAAGCACATGATTTTTTCATCCCTCTGATTATTCTCGCAGAGTCTGATCCTTTTGCCTTTTCCTCAGCTCTGCTCCTGATAATCCACACTGTTAGTCTTAATATTCCCTTTCAAATATGACACATCAGTCCCTCTTTTATTTTGCCCCAGCATGCAGTGTGCAGTTGTTCCCTCTGTCGTCCTCTTCCTGGCTACCTCATCAGCACCTTTTCCATGATGAAAACATTCAACTCTCAAATACGTGCGTCTTTAACTGCTGTGTCATTTTAGTGGTGCAGTCATACATCAAGAGTCCTGGGAACTGCGCTGAAAGAAGGGAACAAATGTTCCTATTGAACCAAGGAGTCACATGGCGAAGCATTCAATCCCCTTGTGGCAAGCGGAAAAAGAAATCCCATGATCATCTTTCTGTTTTCAGTGAACACAGAGACTGGGTGTTTGTGTGTGATAGCGCTAGGAAAGCAGTTGCACTGCATGGCCAGTCACATTTGACAGCCCATCTATCTCAAACTCCACCCCTCCTCTCCTGCAGCTCCTAATTCCCCCTGCAGGCCGATGATGGTGTCGCCCAGCTCTCAGCAGTATACAACCACATCATTTTTAGGTATTACTGCTATTATTTACCGAACCAATCGCTCTCCTCTGCCAGCCTCGTGGCCACAGCAGCCCATCAAGCATAAATCATGTATGAGTGAGATCACTGCTCAACAACAGCAACCTCCCCCTCCATGCTTCGCCACTCCCCTCGCCACCCACCCACACACACATAGAGCCATGCAGTAGAAAGTGAATCCAGACTGGTCATTTATGATACCAGCATCCCATCATCATCTTCGTCATACTACGTCATCCTGCAGGAAGCTCTAACTGAAGCCAAGAGCAACAAATATTTTATATGAACACATTTGAATTAAGTCTACATCTGTTTAATTACTTCACTCTCATCTACAGGTTCCTTTGATCCCAATGCTGTGATTATATCTTGAACCTTGTCTGACCACCTACTTCATGAGTGTCTGATCAGATAGTGTATTCCCAGACCGTTCCCATTTCCATTCCCAAAGCCATTAAGGCACTTCACTCAAGGCTAAATGCAGAGATGATGACCTCCAGCCATGCCCACAGCTCCCTGTTTTGGTAAATGGAAACACGGCTTTCAGTAGTCAATGCAGAGCTCATACGTAGTGCTTTACCTTGAGTCTGTGCACATTAACCTTCGTATGGAGTCACAGAAAGACATTCATCAAAGCAGAACGTTGTATGGGAAAATAGCAGATTATTCTCTTACCACTTAAATACAAAAAGCAGCTCATGTGGGACAATTTGTTCAATTAGGAAGCAAGACAATGCTCCTCTGGCAAGCAGGTAGTAGTTAGCATGTCTTTACTTGGTCTATATAAAGACCTTCTTCCCTTAGCTTAGTCAGACACTAAGAAGTAGTTGTTATCCCTTCAGTGTGATTAAGTCTCATCTGTATCAACAGGGTTGCACCACCATCAAGGCTGTCAGGCTAACTTAGTTAAAAAAAGATGGCCTGCGGCTGCTGTTATTACTTTGGACAAGTAGATTCTTACAGTAGCTGCTAATGAGGTTTAGTTCAAAGCTGGACCAAGAAATAAAAGGATTAAATGAACATGTGTAATTTAGTATTTTCAGCAAGTAATAAAATTAATGAATCATTGGCGAAGGTTTTCAATACTGTAGCTCAGAGAAAATGATCTAACAGGCTTGCAGTATCTCCTGTTCACATTGTATAACATCACAAAGAACAGCTAAGATGGATCTATTATCTAAAGAGCAAACTAATGCAGAATTAATCAGTTAGCTGTTTTGTTGTGAGGCTCTGACAGATGAGTCGTGATTCACGTAGAGCTAAGTCAGTTGTAGTGAATTAATACCTTCTGCACATTAAAACTTTCCCTGGCCAGGCAAAAATATCCAGAGCCTGTACTGTGGAAACGGAGGGTACAGTAGCAAATGCATAGCTCAGAATGAAAAACGAGCACATAAAGTGTGAAATTACGACAACATTACAGAGTAGGACATAAAGTTAGAATATATTGCACTGCAAGTCTGCTCAGTGCCACTTTCTCTCACACACTGTTGGTTACTTACATGCCAGACGCTTGTTGTGGTGGGCTGACCCAGTAGACGACATGATCCAGTGGATGTGGGACTGGCTGAAGAGTATGTTTTGCCTTTGAGTGTGTGTGGATTTTTCTTGTCCCCTCCTGTCAAGGCTCCAGGACAGGATGCTGTGTGTAGTGGCTGGTCATCTAGTCATTGCATCTCTTGACTTTGGCACCAGGACTATCAAAGACAGTCCTTTCACATTACACTTTGTCTCCCTCTCCTCTCCTCTTCACTTTCTGCTACTCTGCTCTGCCTTTTTGCTGTGTTCGCTGTCCTCCTCCCCCCTTTCTGATCGCCTTTGGTGTTCTTTCAAGGTTTTCCCTCTCACTGCTTCACACTCTCATCTCGGCCGCCTCTCTGTGTCTCACACACACAGACGCACACACACACACACACACAGTCTCCTGCTCTCTCTGTCAGACAGCCTCAGTAGGGTTGTAAGGAGCTGTGCAGCTTAGGGACGGGGGGAGACTGATAGTGGGCTACGGCATTGTGGCCTGTACCAACTGGTGACAACAAGGGGGTCAGCAGGATCAGGAGGAATATAGGCTTCTTACATAAGATTGAGGAATATACCAGGATTAGAAACCTCCCATCTCAACCGTCAGCGCTTTGCTTTATATTTTTTTCTATTAATTTATTCACTTTGTTGTCGGATGAAAGCTTTAGGAGTGAACAGAGATAAGAGAAGAGGTACTGCATATTAATAAATCACCATCTCTCTCAGCATAACAGGATAAAAAAAGTTACATGATCACCACGGTATATGATGTATATAAAAAAATCAATGTAATGCTATTTAATGTTTAACAGTACTGTTTTCCAATAAGGTATACAACATTCATGATTCATGCTGTTTAACTAATGACCATATTAGAAGAGTATTCTTATAAGTATTGTACAAAACTACAGCCATGCTAGTTCCTCTTTGAGGCTGTACTTAGACACAACAGTGCGTTGAGCTAAATGCTAACACCATCATGCAAACATGAAATTATGTTGTAGGTTGTCAGGCACATCAGCTGGTTCCACATTAAACAGCATGGCAAATATGTTCAGCTCCTTTTGTTGACTTTTCATGTCGTGAAACCTCTCACCAAATGCCTGAAGGACTTTTCACACTCCCCAGCATATTCAGATGTCATAGCAGGCTTTTGCTCTTGCAGAGTAGGAAAATGCACAGTGTTTCTTCCTTCCAGTTGCACTTGCCAAAGCTTAAATTTCACTTCAAAATGATTTCACATTTGAAAGCAGAGCACAGTGGAGCTGCTTCAGGTTCAGCTCTAAGAGGTTCTTGGTAATGTCCATCATGAAGGCCAAATCACACTGACACACACTGACACACGTCAGGTTTCCCTTCATCGCCATGAATTATTCAAGACAAACTGACTCTTTGGAATAATTTTACTTTGTTGCTAGCAGCAACAAGGTTCTCCTTCATAAATTGTCCTTCTGAATAAGGATTTATCATTTTTGCTATTAGCACGCTCACCACAAAACTTGCCTTCATAACACTGTCAGAATGTGGTCTTGTGAAAGCTGCTTGTTGGTCACTCAAACTCTGCTGAAGAACTTTATCCAGGCACATTTGTCCTTGCAGCTCGTCCAGCGTAGGATGTTTTAGAGCTGTAATTTCTGTATTTGTAAGCGTATCACATCCACTGACGAGCTGCTCCTCTCACTGTCTGCCCACATGTTTATCTCTGATAACATTATCCATAGACATATGCATCCATATATATTTTATAAATCAATTTTGCTACTTTGTATAGTATCACTATATGAAGTTGTTTATGCAGTTACAGCCATTTTAAGGTCAGATGTGTGGTGTGTGCTTTATGAACAACTCACCCAGTCAAATCTGTGGGAACGAATTGTAAATCCATGGGCACGGATTATAAAAACGCATGACTCTTTTTTTCCTTAGCTGACCTAAGGGGGGCTCCACACCTCCAGCGCCACAGAAGCAATTATACAAGTCTTTTCACAGGCTGAGCAGTACTCAAAATGAGTACTCAAAAGTACTCAATGAGTAAACTGACTGATGAGTACAAATCACCTATTATTTATTAATAGAATAATAAGAAGTCATTCATATCTTTTGATCTTGGCTAGTGTGAATTTTCCTCCAGCGTTGATTCATCTTTTTAGCTTGTACTTTAATTGATTAGGAGGACCTGTCTAATGGACATTTTGACCACATACCTTCAGGAAAAGAGCAGCACAGCATCCGAACTTATTAACATTTACATCTGCAGGCTTGACAGCTAATTAAAAGGTGAGAAACCCATTGCCCTTTGTAAATGACTTGATAACATTTAGGCTTGATGGTTTATTAGAAAGCATGTCATTAATTATGTATTAATAGTAGCAGAAAAACCCTCTGTCCCTGGTATTTCCCATTATCCTTTGTACTGTTGAGTATGTTTGCAGACATCTGTGGTTGGATATAATTTAGAAAATTCAATGAATAGAATTAGATGAATTGTTAGCGAATCAAACATTTTCTGGTTTCTACATGCAAGTACAAACAACGGCATACACAAGCATGTGCAAATATGTAATTTAGCACACACACACACGCAAGTACAACGTTAAAAACACATAAATTCCCACAAATACATGCACTACTGCAAATGCTCACTGTAACTGTCACACATGGGGGGTTAATAGGCACTTAGCATCGTGGACTCTTGCAGGTCCTGACTCCCCCTTCCCTAATAAGAGGCTTCTAACAGCCAATTACATCACACTTCAGCTGCAAGAGGCTGCTCTAGTCTAACCACTAATGTCCTGGAAAACTCATTGCAGCCTATGTAAAGAGATAGAAAAGTATAATATGATATGATTCATCGCCCGTTCAGCTTCCATTCAGATGCTGTGGTCATCTATGAACTCTAAGATGATTAATAACAGTTTCACAGGCAATCCACTTAAACATGTGATTTGCATCAGACATCCCACCCGTGTTTAGAACTGAGGGCTCACAGGTCAGCCATATCTATTTATAGTCTTGACAGCAGCTCATATCACTAATGACATTTCTCACAGATGGGAGAGATTTTCCCCATGACTGCATAATGCCAACACCTTATCCAGTGTAGAGTGCATTACAGTGGTTCCTTATCTTAAACTCATTGGTGAGTCAATATTGGCATCTGCTGGTGAAGGTCGTGTACTACATTTGAGCTGTAATACACTGCGGCCTGCTTAATAGCTCACCACAGTGTGTAAGCACAATGATTGCTTCAACAAATTTCACCATTTTTTTAAGCAAAACCAAAAGGGCTTGGCCACTTAAGTGAAATGCCATAAATAAGGTTATGTGCTTGATGTCAATATCAGAAAAGTAATATTTCTCAGATTCACAATCATAATCACATTTCACATTTGTATTGCAGGTTTCAGGTACTCCCAAGTTTAATTCATTCAGATGAGCGAAAGGGAATTTCCAGTGACTGTTACACAGTGTTAATGTGTGTGTGCGTGTGCGTGCATGAGTGTGTATGCACGCGTGCGCGCGTGTGTGTGTGTGCGTGTGTGTGTGTGTATGTGTGTATGTGTGTGCGCGTGCGTGTGTGTGTGTTGTGCCTGTTGCTCTTTCAGCTCTATCAGTGCTGGCTTCCTCTTTGAAACAGTGTTGTCTCAATTTTCTGCAGCATAGTCTCTGATGTGGCTTGTGAGTCATACTGTGGTAAATATACACATTTGCGCATGCACATATGCATGCACACAAACATAAAGACAGAGTCACAGGCACATATATTCACATCTGCACACACACTATTCATGGTCACTATAGTTAGTATTGTCTTTACATTCACGTTACACTTCGGTTGAGCAATAGACAGTAAGCCTTCTGACACAAGCTGCTAGATTTTCTCAGAACAACACACAGCTAAGCCTTCGCGACAGACAAAGAAAAAAAGTTCACATCTTTACTTCACATCTTCACAGTCGCACCAGACAGTAAAGTCAAAGCCCTCAAACTTTATTAAAAATATCACAATGTGCTATATGGGGATATTCTGGGGGTCACCATGGCAACAGACATCCAAGTGCCAAATGCACAAACGTGCACACCTGCCAGCCAGCGCTCCAACTTGTGCCTCTGAGCTTCCCTGTTAGACAGTATCTAGGTGCTGTTTGCTAAATGTGGCAGGACGGAGAGGCGACAGTAGCAATGCCTTTGTTCTCAGAGAGAGGAGCACACAGCTCTGTCAAGGTGTTAATTAGCCATTGTGAGACAAGAAAGTTGTTAGGATTGTGCTTGCTTCAGCTGTGAGATGCACAACCTTTTGTGTGAAACAGAGCCTTGTCTTACCAGACTTTGTAAAGAATGAAACATGGTGTGTGACAGCTTCTTTGAAAGCAGCAATGCTTTATGAATACAACCACCATGTTTAATACTCTCTGGTGCAGTATGTCCATTATGCCATTAAAACTTTCTGACAGCACCAAGCTCAGCATATGTCTCACTTGTTTTTTGTCTTGCTGCAGCTGTGGATACGTATGTTGTAATCTATAGTTCACTCAGGAAGGTCTCTTTGACCGTATAACGCATCTCTGTGGATGAGCTGTGAAAGTGTGCACTATGAAGGATCAGTTTTTGGTTAATGTGATGGTTTGTGATATCAGTTTTGCAAGTGTGTGCAGTGTTTTTCAGTGTCTAAATGAGATCTAGTGACTCATGTGGAGAAAGCAGGCTGCCTGGACTGTGTGACTGACAGTATCGGTTTGACTCGGCATGCTGAGCCTTGCCACTGATATACAGCAGTGAACTTTGTATTTTCTTTTGGATATTAGTCATTGTCAGATTAAAAAGCAAACCACACAGTAAAGGGCTCTGGGTGACCTGTAAATATAAAGGCCAACTATATTTTGTGTTTCCTGTGCATAAAAAACAGTGATTGAATCAGTGTTGAAAGCTTCCATAAAGCCATATCCTGAGAATACTTGAATCTATTTCAGACTGAATCCCATGCAGGTTGGTTTTAGATCTGACCATTTAATACGAGCAACTAACTGCTTTGTCTTGGAAATCTATACTAGATAAGGAGGGACTTGTTGGACCATATTCTTAGATCTAAAGTAGACCTTTGACTCGGTGGATCATGGTGTTTTTCTTGCAAAGCTTTCAGTTTCTCCTTTGATATTCTTAAATGGATGTAATCATATCTGGAGGGCAAAGCACAGAGGGTCAAGGTAAATGGTGAGCTGTCATCAGTCCTCAGCTGTGATGCCAGTGTACCTCAGGGATCACTTCTGACAAGCCCTATTATTTAGCCTTTACATAAAAGATCCTCCCACTGTGTGCAATGTACGCAGATGATATTGTCATTTTTATCTACATTCAACGACCAAACAACAAGCCGCATACACGCTCAAACCTGTACAGCCAGTATACTGTACCACCAAGGTCTTAAGGTGCGTCACACGGAGCTAAACACCCATCACCATTGTTGCTCCCTAATTTATTGAGCTGGGACAGTGTTATCAAATTTACAGAAGCTTGTATTGTCTGCAAGATACTGCCCCCCTAGAGCTTTTATAAAACAGAAAACCACTGATGATAGACACACTATCTGTGGTGAGAGGGGATTGTATATTAACTACTGGAGGGTTCAGCCTTCAGACAGTCAGCTTTTACAGTGAGAGCAGCTCACACAAGGAAGAGCCTGCCAACACTTATCACAGACTATGACACATATTTTAAATTTAAAATGAATTTAAAATCATGCCTGAAAGACCTGTGACCATACTCTGTAACTTATGCAAATAAGCGGAAGCATGCTTTGTTTTGTGTTTTATGTGTTGTTGTCCTTGTTTTAATGTGTTTATGTGTTCTTTTGAAGTGTGGTCTATATATATTTCTTTTGTAGCTGTCATTACACATACCCAGGGACTGCAGTTGAAAATTAGCCAGGATGGCTAAAGTGGCACATTTTCAGAAATGTCTATGAATGTGCATTGCCCTGTTACTTAAAACTGTATAAACAATAATAAAAAAAAACATACTGATGAGAGAATTTGTAAAAGGATTTGTTTGGCAGTGTTATGATAAAAAAAAGGTGCCAATATGTCACACATTTAAATGACTCTATTATTTATGTCTCAGATAGTGTCCCTGGGGATCGTGTATATAATAGTTCATGTTTGGAAATAAGACAGCATTTGGATGTTTCTGTGTGCATGTGTGTGTGTGCGTGAATATATGTATGAGTATGTGAGTCACGCACCACTATCCAGCCCCCTGGGCTTCGTTTTCTGATGCCCATCTTTCAGCTCCTCTACTGCACACTGAACCCAGTGAACCTTCTGCTGTTTACACTCTCCCCCTCCTCCTGCTTGCTCTGTCTCTATTTATCTCTCTCACACACTCTCATGCTCATCTATTCTCCCTCCGTCTCTCTCTTACTTTCTCTCTCCGTCTCCCTCCAGCTCCCTACAGTACATCTCCCTTTCTCACGCACTCATGCTCTCTTGTGTTCTTAGTCTTTTCTCTTGCAACCCTTCCTCCGTCTCTCTTTATAACTGTGCCTCTGTGTATCTACCTCTGCAGATCAAGACTTATTCAGACTCAGTCTCTAACCATAAGGTTCTGTCAGACACTCAGGGTCTCTCAGTGATAGGGTTGTCTCTTTTAGTGTATAGATGTGTGGCCAGAGAAAGAGGCAGACGGAAAGAGAAGAGGTGACAGAGGGAGGAGTGAAATGAGACATGCAAATGGAAAGAAAAGGATGTTGGTGCTTTTCAGACGCTCAAGCTTTATACTTGAGAACCTCCACCTTCTCCTCACTGCTGTCCTCCTCCACATCTCATTGCCGTCGTCACCATCACTGTCCTTCCCAACGCAAACACATTCATTCCATCAGGTTGCAGAAAGTCGAACAGCTGCTGTGTCGTCAGCCCTCTGCTGCCCACACCGAGCCCCTTCTGTCTGTTACAACTTTGTCCAACAGCAGACTGCTAACAATGTGGCTCTTTTATCTGTTTACATGTCTGTGTCAGCAAATCTCCTTTTTTCATGAATGAGGATGTGTGCGTGTGTGTGTGTAGAGATAGTGTGCCTGGGATTGAAAGGGAGGATGGTACAGAAAGAGGGGGGTGGGACTCAAGTCAGCTCTTCCAGAAAGTGTGAAATGTCATTTTGAGTCTCTGGTTGATGTAACCCCCCGCCAAAAAAAAAAAAAAAACGTCATCTTTGGCCTCTGAGTTCTGAATTGCTTTGCTTGCACTTCTCTGGCACATTGTGGAACTGAAACACGCTATTAATAATCGTGGTTAAGTGTGAGTTGAGAGTGAGTGAGTGTGCGTGTTGGACACAGCTTGAAAGTCCATTGAGCTGTGTAGAGAAGGTAAGCGGAATGTGCATCACATGGCATGCACCTCAAAAGAGCACATCTCACTGCAGCACAGAACAGTTTGTCTCCATGTGTGTGGGTTTGCATGTGTATTTGAAAGCGTGTGAGTGTGTACAAGGTACAGTATGCAGCATGTGCACCCATGTGTGTGTGTGTGAGGATGCTTACAGAGTGTGAGATTGCTATAATGGGAATTATGCACTCACCATAAGTCACAGGTTTAATTTCCATGCAACAACCCCAATGTTTCTCTGCCTCACAAGCTTCAGTCATGTATTAAAACAACGTGGTTGTCGTTTTAGCACATGCTTGTTGCTTGGTCAGAAATGATGCTTGTTTCTTGATCTTGAATAATGCTTATCAATGGGATTGATTTTTTTTTTTTTTTTTTCGTGATGTCATGCCCTTTCTCTCCCTGAGGCACAACAGCCTTTATGGCAGTGTTTCTTCACTTGGTGGCACACATTGGGAACCCCGGGCCTGGTCACGGATAGCTCAGATACGCTGTAAATGGCTAATCGGGTATCAAACCAGCGGAGAAGAAAAAGCGCCTCCACTCCGTGTCTCATTCATTATTCACAGCCAGCAAATGAAGTTGGTACAGTGGGAGCAATCAATTATAAATGAGAGAAGGTAGGAGGGGAAGAGAGAGAGAGATGAAGGGGATAGAGAGAGGTCTACCTCGCATGCAGCAGAGCTTTAGCATGTCAATGATCATCACAGTGGCATTCAGCAACCTGCAAGCACACAGCTACTCAGGTAAAGGACTCTTAAGGCCCAGAACCCTGCATAGAGAACCTTAAAGACAGATCCCTGAAGTGTGCATGCACCTTTCACACCGCACCAATAGCCTTTTTTGATAATGACTCAGTATGCTAAGTTTGTAGTCCCTTGGCTCACTTGTGTGTGCGCTTGTGTTTTTCTATGGCTCACTGCACTGACACAGTCATAGCGAAACTGCATTGGGTCTTTTCAAAAATGTCGAGCGACAGTCATAGCGTCTCCTCAGTAGGTTACAGCTTGTTCCGAAACCAGGACATAAAATTGGTCCAGATGCAGCACTGTAGAATTAACAAACTCACAGTTTGAGTCACATGGGCCTTGGGCCCGTCCTATTCACTCCTAGTAACTACAGTATTTGTTACACATGCTAGACCACAACAGATAATTTAGTAGTGATTCTAGGAATTAAGAATAACATAAGCATGAACACAAAAATGTCTTTGGCATCGACATTCTTGTTGTTGATGCCTTCTTCAGGATATTTATTTATTTGTACAGTAAAAACACAGCAGCAAAAACACAACAAAATACAAGAAGTAAATTGTGCGGGTGAGATTTAGAGAGCAGCTAGAGCCTGAAAGAAGAAACCAATCAAAGGAATATGTCATTATTATTTGTAGAAATTGTTCACTGTGCCATCTTCAGCTTTCTCTGATTGATCTTTTGTTCCGTTTGATACCATGTTCTCTCACATTCAGTGATTTTGTCTTGTTGAAACTAAGAGTAAAGGAATAGCTTTGATCATATATTCATTTTTTCAATTCAATTTTTGGGGCTTTCCTGGACAATAAAGGGGCCTTGTTACCTCAAGCTGATGTTCATATTCTTCTGTGCCAGTGAGCCATAGAGGTAGTTTCACAACTCCAACCTGTGGCACTTGTACACCCATTTGCATTCATTGTGGGGCTGTCCCATACATGCACACACACACCCACACACATTTAGATAACACACACCACTGAGGCTGACATTAGTAATAGAGAGGTGTCCACTTTCTGCGCCGTCCCTACAGCTGTCCACAGCTTTATATGCAGCGGTTTTCAATGAGCCTTCATTGTTATGATTGGAAAGCCTAACTGTGAAGTTGTAAAGTGTCTGTTAGAATATTTGTTTCAATCTCTGTCACCTCACTATCCGTTAAATGTCAGATATTGGCTTCTGGAAACTGCTCTATTTGTGCCGTCTGTATTTGGTGTTTGTGTGTCAGTGTGTGTGTTCGTATGTGTGTGGGCAGAGAGGCTGTTTGATGTGAGTCAGATCCAAACCCAGGCTGGTTTCTCTCACATGTGTGTGGGACGCATCCAGATGGCTCCACAGGACTGCACAAATGTCACTCTGATAATGAGACAACAGGGCCTGTTGAAGTACAGGTAGCGGGGCTGTGGGGCCTGCTTTTACACACACACGCACATAGAGAAGGAGAGATGGGGAGAAAGAAAGAAAAAGAAAGAGGGAGGAAGCCCTGATTTAGAAAAATCACATGTAACAAACACAATATGTAGTAGTTATATATATTAAAATGATATCATGATATTCATGTTCTTAAAGGTATACTGTCAGTTACTGTTTGCAAACATTCAAACATGGCCCCTCCTCCCGGGCCACACGCCATGACCCCTGCATGACATAAGGCAGCGAATCAAGAGCAGTGTTGCAAATATTACTAATACTAATAATACGCTAATAGTAGGATTACTGGCTCTAATTAGCCAGCCATCTTTAGTCGAGCTCGCTAACAGGCATAGTAGTAGACAGTGATTGCGTGTCATGATCAGAACGTAATTACAATGACGGGTAATCTGTCGAGTAACAGACAGCAGTCAATAAGCCCACAGCAACATTAGCTAATTGTCTTTGTGGCCAGACGGGAGAATTTAGAGGAGCTTCCCGAGCTTCAGACACAGACGGCACAGATTACAGCGTCGGCCTGGTCACTACCTTTTTATAAAGTCCCGACCTCACCAGTGCGCTGTTCTTGGCTGGGAGCTACACAACCACTGACCAAAGGCTGAAGCCCAGACATGTTCCAAACACAGCAAAATAAGAGGAAAATAAGAAAATAAGGTCAGAGCCTCTGCAGATGAATGCACAGCCATGCACTTCCAGTGGATCACGGGTGATGATTGAGAGGGATTACTTTTCTTTGAGTCGATACATGTTTTTCTGGAAAATCCTGCATCGTGTACCTTTAAAAGATCGTTTGAGCCAGAGAGGCGCGCCTTTGTCTCCTCAGCAGACTGACCTGCAAGCAGTGATGAATGCAGTAGTATTCATCCACTGACCTGTGCTAAATGACAACTTCACCTCCATCCCTTTCAGTCCTCGGGGGTCATCGCAGGTCGCCGCTCAGTTGCCATGGGAACAGGAGACACGAAGGAAAATTCTCCTGAGCACTAAACAGTGACACCTTATGCCGTCTCCGACAGACTCGGTTGAGTTGCACATACAAGTGTGAAAGCAGGAGTGAGAAGTTGTTGTTTATTTAATTTCCTTACGAGTCACAAGAGTGGCCTGTCAACCCCACTCCTTTTCACACTCTCTCTTTCTCTTTCTCTCTCCTGCATGAAAACCCATTTTCACACGTACCCTTGTGGACATTTTGCTCACACATATTTTCTTTGTCTGCACCACTCCGATCAGCAGTTCTCTCACACAATATATTCCTGTTATTTTGAACAGCAAAGCACAGGTGCAACCCTGTCTGCGTGTGTAAGTGAGATAGTATCTGTTATTCCAGCTCTCCGGCTGCCGTGACCTAATGTAACTATTGCACCCACATTGTCAAACCTCCAGCAGCTCAGTCAGCCTCATGAGGTTGCTGCACCTGTTTGTCTAACACACATGCAAACACACTTTATATATCAGCCCGCAGTCCAAATACTAATCCACTGACACCGTTATGATCTAAGGCATGTGTGTGTCCAGTGAGTGTGTGCGTGTGTGTGTGGGCGGCGTTGCTGCTGTATCAAACGCTGTCCACTGCTGGCAGCAAATTTCCTCTGAGGTGATCTGTTATAGTGACAGGGCAGCAAGTATTTTTAGCCAGAGAGAAAGGACAAATAATGAAGCAGGAAAGACAGAGGGAGACAACAAGGGGACAGAGAGAGAGAGAGGGAGAGAGGAGGGGAGAGACAAATAGGGGGAGTGAAATCCGAGGGTAAACCAAAACCACCTGGATGTTGCTGACTTGCTGCTCTTCTGTTTAGAGCACAGTCTATATACATCACATTACACACTCGCTTACCCACACATACCTCATGCACACACTCACACATGCAGCCAAACACGTGCATAAACACAGAGACACGCTGATCTTCACGGTTCAGGATGACTCCAGTTTGTTGGGCCACAGCTCTAGATTTTAACTCACCGAAGTAAATGCTGAAATCCCAAAGTGAACGTATCCGAAATGTTGGCAGTAGTGGCACGCTGCACGGGGTCAAAGCTGAACTAGAAAGCCGGCAAACTGCGATGGGTGTTTACAGTTAGGGCTGAAACAACTAGTTGAGTAATTGATTAGTCAAACCCGAGAAAAGTGATCTGCAGCTATTTTGATAATCAATCAATCGTTTGAGTTATTTTTCAAGCAAAAGTAGTGTGAAAAAGTAGTGCACGTCATCTGGTTTCAATTCTCCAGCGCGAGGACTTCGTGCTTTTCTTTGTTATATGTGATAGTAAACTGAATATCTTTGAGTTTTGGACTGTTGGAAGGCATTTGAAGACGTCACAGTGAGCTCTGGGACGTTTCATGGACTGAATGATTCATCGATAATGAAAATAATCATCTCATGAAGCTCTGTTTACAAAGGACAGTTTGGGCAATAATTTCACAATTCTTTTTTTTTTTTTTACTTTTTCGGTCTCTGCCAAAGAAGTTTGGCTAAATTTGAGGTTTGTTTACAGTCCATCTGATCACTTGACTGCTCATGTCTCTTGCTTCCTTTTTAGCGATGCCGCTGCTTTCCCAGATCTCTGCAATTAGCTTGGTGGTTACATTCAGATTGTCCCAAACCATTATCAAGTTAAATATAGTGGAGCGAATGTCGCAGCACTGACAAAGCATTTAGCCAGAAGAGCAACTGAGGAGTGAAATAGTACGACTATAAGGACATAGACTGAGATAGACTTCCTCTTTTTACTTCTCCTTTTTCTAAATGGAATTCTTGAACGTGTAAGACTTTGGTTTTTGGTTCCGTTGTCGGCGCAGCAGGCAGCTTTGGCCTTAACCTCAAAGTGGCGGGTAAAACAATATAAAGTGCTCGGAGTGGTGGTCGGGACATTCTGGTTTGCACACGCAAGTCGTGAGGCCTCTGTGTAGCACAATGTCCCCTCTCTCTCTCTCTCTCTCACACACTCTCTCTCTCTCTCTCACTCTCTCACTGGTTTGTTCCCTGAGTCAGCACTCTGTCTCAGCTCCAGTTTCTCTACCCCGGCCCGCCTCTGCCCGCCTGCCTGCAGGACACTATTAGGACATCACTGTGTGTGTGCGTGTGTGTGAGAGAGTGTGTCTACGTGAGCCCATGCTTGTGTGCGAGCGAGTGAGTGTGTGTGCGTGCCTTTGTGGGAGAGAGCTACTGTTGCATTTACGTGGTCAGGTCCTTTCACCATCTTATGCAATACGATATTTTTCACTTTGCGAGTAACCCTGGATATTTCTGTCTGCTCCAACGAATCAGCTATTGTACCGGTGCGCCATAAAAGATGCACATCTCTCTTCTCGCTCTTCCAAAACACTCCCAGTGGGTTTTGCATTTTGTAGTGTGTGTGTGTGTGTGTGCACGCACGCATGTGTGTGTGTGTATTCTGCCGGATACTACTAGTTCTGCTAACATGGCCCAAAAATAACAAACTGGAGAGGTGTGAGGTAGAAAAGGAAAGGACACTTTAGTAGAGGAGTAACTGACACGGGGTGAGTCACTTTCACACACAAACACACAAGTGGTGTGCTCATCTGAACTCATACACATACATCCACACACATGTATGTACAGTATATATAAAAACACATAGCATGCACAGAATTGGGAATTTCTCTCACTTTGGCTTTGTCACTGCTGAGTGTGTGTGTAGGCAGGAATCACAGGTTTGTGTCTCGCTGCCATGTGATTGGCTCTTTTCTCACTTTGTGTGATTCCCTTTGTCACACACATAACAGTCAAAGATTCCCCATCTTTGGCACTTAGGCGCTGCCACACACTCGCTGTGCCTCCATAAGTCTGGTTACCGTTTTTCTCAATGGATTAAAATCTTCTCTCTGAGCTCTGAGGGCCACCGTAGAATGCAAAAACTGCAATTTAGCGAGGTGCTGAATATCCTCCAGGCACCCGACTTAAGCAAGGTCAGGTTTCACCCAGAGAGACCCTGACACCTTTTTTGGGGCATTATAAGCTTGTAAAGTTGTGTTTGACTGTGTAACTGCGGTTGAATAGTAAAAAGAAAAAAAAGCTCCTTATGTCTTTTCTCTAAACACTTTTCCCTGACCTCGATGGAAAACGTCATGAAAGACTCCCTTTAAATATTGCTGCCACCAGGACTTGCAGGACGGCATTGTCTCTTTTCTTTTCATGACAGATGGTCCAGTGTACCCTATGCTATAAGAATGGAGGCATTTAGTGAATTCAACCAGCTCTTATCATGTCTGCCACTTAGATGCTTCTGGATCATTTCACTCAGTTAGAAACCTTCCTAAGCAAGGAGGACTATTCGAGCGTAGCTTGTGACTTTTACACCCAACGCCCAGGCGATCCACACTTGACTTGACCTGATTGACTATACATCACCGATACTGACACACCTCAGCAAATAATAGCTTTTGTTGATTTTGTTAACATGTAATGACCATTAAATATTCTGCTGTCATTCTGGGTCAGTTTCTCCTGTTGACAACGGCGTGACCTGCTCTGATCTTATCGTCTGAGTTTGAGAGTATCGTTTGAATTTGTTGTGTATCGGTAATGCGATTTGTCATTGCCTCCTCGCTGAGTCAGCAGTATCATCAATGAGCGGAGGGAACGCAGACTTCTAAAACGCGCAATCCCAATTTCATTTCACTCTCATTTTTGATAATTACCATGTACGGAGTGATGTTTTCTCCCAGTTCTATTTACATCAGAGTTTATAGGATGTTGTAGTGTGAATGCAGAAGTGAGAACGGGAGAGAGAGAAGGAGAGAGGAAATGATACTAAGACGTTTGGCCTGTGCAGTGCCTAATGATCACAAGAGCAAAAGATACGCGCACACATATGAACACACACACACACACACACACACACACACACACCATGTGATCTCTCGATAAGTGCTGTAGTCACCCCCTCCCACTCTCTCTGGTTGTTTGATCACAATCTCCCTCCTACTCCTGGGCTCCAGTCAAACAGAAACTTTCAGAAGATAAGGCTTGCTCGACATGAAATCACTGATGACCTTTGACGAAGTAACTTAGATATTTTTTTTTTTTTGTGACCTAGCAAAAAGAAATCAAACACATCCACCTTTACATCTGTTACATTTTGAAGTATCCACAGATAATCTAGATGATTTAAGGTTCGTGTGTGTAGATGACTCAAAATCTAAAGGTGGATGTACAGTAATAGCTTTCAATAGCTCTGACTATTACTAGGCTCAAAGAGAATGTGATCTATGAAGGTTACAAGGCAGTGATGCAGCTGTAATCACGGCTTTGACACTTTTGTTTGGGTGTAATGGCTCATCTTTACTTTTAGAGCAACCACAGTGAGCTTGTTGATGCCTGTCAACGAACGAAAGTAATGAAGTACAAATATGAGAAAATATAAGGGATTTTAAACCATGTTACTGTGAGCTGGATGTAACTTTGTAGAGGTCCTTGGCAGTATTTTCTTGAAAGACCCCCAATGAGCTAAAACCTTTGGCCCATTAAGTATTTACCCTCTGTGTGTTGTACTCAAAGCACTGCAGTTTCCTTACTGTTTGTGCTTGTGACAGGTTGTGTGGAAGACTTCAGTATCCACATTTTAATGGGGCTTGCTCTCCCATAAATTGGTGATATTGATTTATGGTCAACAGCATAACATACCCAATGGACCCATCACTTAATTCATTATTTTTAATCTAAAAATCATTACATGTATTAGTTTGTATGAGTGTACTTATCTTGCACTGATCAATTATTTATTTATCCCATGCCCAGGATTCCAAGGTTGTGATTAACACGACTAAAAGGACAATAAAACAAATGGAAGTAATTATTTTGATGGTAAAAAAAACTGATTATGGCTCGATCTGGCAGGGTGATTATGGGAAAAAGTCTCCCTTCACTTTCAAGTCAGCAGGTGCAGCTTGTAGATTCCACCTCCCTTAGACGTTGTCCTGTAGAGAGATCCTTGCCATGTAAGCTGCTCACGTGACCTGGCCTGGTCTGACACTTCCAGCTCCTGACCTGAGTCACATGATTTGCCCATGATGACAAAGCCGAAAAGATAGTGGAAGCGCTCACTGAGTAGCAGTTTAAGGCAAGTAAATGTTTGTGAGTTAGAAAATTGAGAATGATCATAAGAGTGCGGAGTTAGTTCAGGCAAGACAGATTTGCCTCTAATAAATACTTTTATATAGCATAACACTAATAATTTAATCAAATAAAAACCTGAAATTGTTCAAAATGCAATGACAGTTTGTTTTTCTGCAACTTTCATTTCTCCAAATCGGCTGGTGTTTATCTTGCGCAGTCTTCTGAGCGAGATAAAGGAAGCTTCCCTTGAGGGTGTATGCCAGGTCATATGTGATGGGAACTGGGGCACGCAGTACAGTGAAGAGAGCATATGACTTATTGCTACATTACACAGGACATTCCCATACCTCGCAGTGGTTTCACAATAAGATGTGTGAGTGGTCTTTTGTGGTTTCATGCTTGAAAGAAAAGCACATGATGCCACTGCACGCAGATCATGACCAAGTGATTAAGGCTAAAAGAGAACTGGGTCCTTATGACTGATGAAACCACTGTGTCAGATTCAGCCAGCTGGTATTACACTTCACCTGGCATAACATGTCACTGCTTAGTGATTAAATGTTTAGCTCTCTCACCTACAGCACCGTGTGCCCGGCAAGCACACCTTTCCCATCATCGCCGCAGGCTGCCATTGGCTGATGGACTAAGAGGCTGAGGTGTTGCAGCAAATAGCACGAGCCGTGGGCTGGTCCATTCTGCGGCTCGAGGGAGGTTAATGAGTGAAGCCGCTGGGCTATCAGCCAAACATGAGCAGCAATGCTAAGGCTCCCACAATGAGCCTGACTGTATTACCACTGAGCTCTGTCTAATTATACACTCCCAGAGAGGGAGCAAGAGAGAGGGAGAGGCAGAGCATATTAGGCAGGGGAAAGAAAAAGTTATCAAGTGGCACTGTGTGTCAGAGAGACTTACTAAGAGGGATGAGTGTAGACTGAAGTTGTAAGGGTGAGATAGAAGGTGTGTGTCAGTTAGAGTGAAGGGGGAGAGAGACAGAGGGAGGGGGTTGGAGAGATCAAGCAAGCCGGAGAGAGAGAAAGAGAGCGCACTCACAGGGAGATAGAGAGCGAGAGAGAGCAAAGAGGCGTTTAGAGAGTGAGAAGGAGGAGAGGCAGGAATAGGATGAAGGGAGGGGAGGCTGAGCAGTAGAGAGGAGGAAGAGACTCGCAGTCTCAAAACTGGATATTCCTACGTGCCTGCTCTGCCGCCTGATCCAATGAGTAAACTCTCTGCTACCTGCTACGCAAAGGCACCCGGCGAGGTATGTGACCACACCGCTTCCTCCTCTGAGTGTGTGTGTGTGTGTGTGTGTGTGTCTGTGTAGGAGAGAGGGAGCGCAGGTGTGTTAGCAACTTTGAATGAAGGGATAAACAGACCGTGCTGTGTGTTATGAATGCTCTGAGGAAACAGGTTTAGGAGTTACTGTAGGTACATGTCATCCTGAGTGCGAGCTGGGTTAATTATAGAGAGAAAATATGTCTGAAATGTGTGTGCGCGCGTGTGTGTGTGTGTGTGTGTGTGTGTGTGTGTGCGTGTGTGTGTGTGTGTGCGTGTGTGTGTGTGTGTGTGTGAATGAGCATGTGGTATACACTCATGTAAGTCGGCACCTGTGTGTGGGGGTGTTTGTGCGCGTGGAGGATAAGAGAGAGTGTGAACAAGAAGGAGAGTGTGACTGATCCAGAGACAAGGAGCATGTGAGGAACACAGAGTCAGACAGAAAGACAGACAGACAGAGAGAGAAAGACCAGACAGACGGAGAGAGAAGTGGAGGTCCATCACTCAGCCTGACGGCAGATCAGGGTTTTCAGAATTAGAGCAGTGGGCTTAAATAGCCCTGGTCCAGAGATAGCCAGGGGCCCTGGAGGAGCCCGCTTAAACAGGGAGGGACAGATATGAGATTGGTGAGGGTGGGGTTAGTCAAGTCTGGGAAATTTTGGAAAGTGACAGAATGAGGGAGGAGGAGGAAGAGAGAGAACATAGGAGGTGCAGATGTTGGGGGCAAGTCTGGGAAAGATCTCAAGCAATCAAAGGGAGGATGCGCAGGTGTGCAGGTGTGTCAGGCATCTGTAATCGAAGTTCTTATTCAACCAGAGTACAGGACACATGAGGCAACATGCACTGGAAGAATTTTCAATGTCATGTTAAATTTTTAATTTTCCAACTTCACAGCACTACTTGGTCAAGGACTTTGAATGCTCTGTTTTTGCATCCCTCTGTTGGGAACACAAGGCTACGTTTGGGGTTCAGTTACTGACTCCACGCATATCTCCTCCTCATTTCTCGCCTTCCTCCGTGAAGAAATACTACGCCAGTGTGCACGATTGTGATTTCTGTATGTCTATTTCTGCTACAGCAGGCGCTGTCCTTCTGCTGCAGTGATATCCCATATGCTGCATATAGGAACATTTCACGGGTTCAAACAGTTCTCAAGCTATAGATGTCTTTCAAGCGAGACGCACAACATTTGTCCCTGCTGACTTAATTCACTTATTTCAATTATAAGGACGGTCTGCTGGCGTGCACAGGAAGTCTTATGTCACTGAGAGATTGCTCCTAGAAATGATCGCTCAATTACAAAGTGTGCTTCATATGCTAGGAGCAGTTCTTGCTTGTTTCTAGTGTTGGATCTGTCACTATCATGTTGAAGCAAGGGTTTGTGCCAAGGTGGGGCTCGACCTGTTGTCAAGTGGCTTCAAAACCCACATCTCCTGTGTTTAATATGTGTTTTTTATAGTAACTTACAAACATAAAACCTGGAGCTTTATTTTATGACTCTGGCTGTGTACCAGAGAAGTGCCTTCATGAATGATGTAAAGATGGCAAACAGAAGCTGAATGTAGGTATGTTTCTATACCTTTAGGGACACGGAACTACAACTTGTCTCTGTGGGCTGAATGAGAAATACAGCATGTTCACCCATCCCATGTTTCTTAGAGTGCTGTCACCCTGAAGAGCAGAGCGGGCCTCTTGTGGGAGAAGGTTGAGTAGCTGCTGGCCCTTTAAGAGGTCTATTTTTACAGGGGCACACTCATGCATGGAGCGAGGCTCGCAGAGGAGGCAGTGGCACACGGAGACTCTATCTGCTCTGCCTCACTTCTGTGACTCCACACAACACATCCTGTAGGACCACAACCTCATGACTGAGCGGCCGACAGAGAGGCTTAAAACTTGGGTTCTTTCAACGCAAGCTCAAACACAAAAACCATCAAAAACTGGAAGTTGCGAGGTTTGCACCCGACAAGGAGAATCAGCCCTTTTCAAGTGGATCTCTCTGAAGTGTAGAAGTGATAATGAGTGGGAGCTTGCAATAAAGACACCCTTGTGCACACTGTACAGAAATGTGCCAACATTCCCACATACTTGTTTTGATATGCAGATAGCTATGAAAGAAATCTGAAAACATTCATGCCCCCTTCTTACAAACACATAATACACTTTAGTTTACTTACACCCCCACACTCCTCGAAAGAAACCACAAAAATGAGCACATTTCAGAGCGTTTTTACACAAACACTTAGGGGTGCGCATAGTGCTGCACACCTACGTAAAAAAAAAATTCCTATACATCCTCAATATCTGGACCTAAAATAATCTACTCCTTATGCAAGCTGCATGTTATATAATGCATGGCCTGTCATTATCACAGCGCTCCTTCACGCCCTGCTGTGCCTCTCCACCTACAGCACCACACAGACAGGCAGACACACACACACACGCACACACCGTGCACCTTGTGTTGACAGTCATATACTCTACTCTAGCACTCTCACCCACGTTGAATGTGTGCTCTCAAACAGATGAGTGAGAGGGAAAGACAGAGAGGAAGACCAAGAGTAGGTGGGGTGGGGGGACTGAAAGTGAAAGAGACAGAGAGGGAAAACTTAGACAGTGAGGTATATATTCATACAGACTATGCATTTGCATGATTATATGTATACATGTGCTTTTTTTCTCCGGGCTCTATGATCCATTTTTGAGAAAATTCCCGTCTTCCACCCACTGAAACAGTTTGTGGGCACAGCAGTTTAGAGGGCATTTAAGGCTACATAACCCCACATGCCCTTATTTATGTGCTCCCTTTTTTTTTTTTACCATCACTCATCAGTTCATTGCGGGATGTGCGGTGGATAATCGCTCTCACCATCACTCACAGTCACAGTGATGACACAGACTTGCATGTCTTTGCATGTCTCGCATGTCATCCGCCCGCCGTGCGGAAAGGGAGGCTAACCCCTGTCCTTCTTGCTGTTTGGCAATGCCCTAACATTAGCTCGAACTGCACCTCGTTTGATTCAAAATGTGCGTGACTCATGTAGTTTTATTTAATTATCCTAAAGTGAACAGACAAACAATATGGCCTCCACATTCACCATTAACTCCTGCCACTGCAATTTATTTAGGAAACAGTAAGCACAAAATGGTGTCACACAGATTCCTTCTAAGGTATCTTCTGATAGTGGATTTGTTCTGCGTTTATGCCATTTTTGAATCAGTCATGGAGCCCTCCATTGCCACTGTTCGCAGATGAGCACTCTCACAGTTGGAAGGGTATGGAATTGGCTTGGGAACTCAGCCGGGGAACCAGGAGTGTGATAAATAATCCCAAACAGAGGCAGGTGTTTGAATACAGTTGACAGCGTGCCAGACTACTTTAAGGTGACAGACACACCTGTCGGTCGGGGTGTACCATGAGAGGAAGGTGCAGGAAGTGATATTTCATAGGATGCATCTACATTCACATCTGACATGTGAGGGGAAGTGTGTATGCGCCGAAATGTGCGTGTGCGCGTATGCAAAGATGCATACATAAGCTGTCAGTTATCTGAGTCTTTTCTTTGCTCTTTGTGTTCGTGCACATCGTTTTCTTTGGCCCTGACTTGCTAACCCTTGTGTATGATCAAGCAGTAAGTTCTCCTCCTCCTCCACACTTCATCTACAATAGGGGTCAATGACCTTTCAACTCTGCCACCCACCACTTACACCCACAGCCAGGCCTGCCTCTTTGCCTGCTGGAGCCCATGCAAGTAAATCTGCTCCCTCGTACAGACAGACCCAATGTGCACAAACACAGTATATTGCACAGTATCGGTTTTGGTATCACTGGACAGATAGTGTAACATCTGAGACATCCTGTAGCCTATAGCGTCAGAAGTGTCCTGAAATCCTGTCCTGAAGCTGAATTAGTCTTGCAATGCTTCCCTAGTCATTGTACTTCTTTTTCTTATCCTGCGCAACATGAAAATCACTCAGCTAAACATCTGTCTCTAATTTAATTTGACATCTCTTTTGTAATTATTAGCAGAGATTATCAAGCAGCTGAGTGATAAAAGGTTCTCTCTCAAGTGGGACTCTCCCTATTTTCATTTTGAAAACAAGCATTAAACCCACTCAAATCTATTTCAATATAATTTGCAGCACCCTTTTCGAACAAACAGCATAAGCCGTGTGTTGAGTAAATGGCTGTGACCGTGTGTGGCTGGGCAGCAGATTTGATGTGGGAGGGGTTGTAGAGCTATAGCAATAATGGCAGTGTATAGCAACGTTGCCTTGAATACCAGCAGCGATAAAGGTATTCCAGACAGTATCTATGAAGCCAGTCTAGACAGTCTCTCTGAAAATGAATGGCACTTGAGCTACCAACGGAGACCTGGCCATGCTCTCTCCATGGAGATGTCATCACTATGCTTACAGCTTGCTGACATTTTGCTGCTAAACTAGAGAACCAAAAGAAACCCAGTTTGACTGGCAGTCGCCAGGGGACAGTGCCAAAAACAACAAATCTTTGGAATGAAAAGTAATCCCCCTATTCTTTCACACACGCACTCTTGTCCTCTCTCTTTCAAGCTGTTTCTACCCCATCAGACTTTGTTTCGGTCGCTGAGTCTCTCTCTCTCTTTCCCCTCTCCTCCACCCTCAACCCCCCGTAAGCTACTGATCTCATAGCGTGAGAGTACTACTCGCATCAAGAGTTGGGATAATCATGTCACAAACTAGTGAGAGGGGCTGCTACCTGTGAGCCAGTGAAGCTGAGCATGTAGAAAGTTAGAAAACTAATTTGAGGGGGGAAAAAAAAGAGCTACAACGATGGTATTACAACAGCATGACTGTGCATCAGCAGCATGTGACATCACTGCAGTTGCATAAGAATTGCTGTCACCTAACTAATGGTGTCGCATATGTTTGTTTCATGTTTTTGAGCGTGTTTGTGATGCATACGATGCCTACGAATTGAAACCAAAGTCATCTCTTTGTGGTTAAAGAAACACTTGGTGCAGATGCCGCACAAGAGGTGTATTATCAGATTAAGGCAGTGGAAAAGTACAAAAATGAAACTGCCATCAGTCGAAACTTAAATGTCAATGAATGACAACAACATAACACCCGCCTTTAGAAAATGTCAGCCACAAGGTTTGCAGAATGCTTGTTAAGTGCTCTACTTGTTCCCTGCTGACCTCTGTGTGCACACTTGTATGTGCACTATATGTCAGCGTGTGCATATCATGTGTGTATTTACAGGAACACTGCGGTAGTCTGCCATGGTCAGAGGAGGAGGAGAATGTGGTGGAGGAGTTTTTGCTTCTGCTGACTGGCTGACCTGCATGTAATTAGTCAAGTCATATTTTTAACTGATATTGCGTAAAAGCCAGCTTAAGGAGCCATAGCTGCCCTATTTATACCCTAGGGGCTAATGGCCTGTACCACTACACAGGGGGATTTCCTCCCAGAACTATACTAAGCCTGCCTTAGGCTGTACCAGTTAGGATTCACAGGGATTAACCCAGCAATACGTTACAGGCGTCACCCTCTAGTCTGCATCACTCATCCACTCTCTTCCTATCAACTCCTTTCTTGCAATGTTTAGCATACTCACTTAACAACTCTGTTTATAAGAGGGTGGTGTGTTCTCTCTTATTTTGCCACACTTGGGGCGCACACTGTTGATCTTATTCCTCCGCAAAAACAGCAGACATCGTCAGCAATTTGTGCCACAGGAAGGTGTGCGGGTCTGTCACGAGGGAGCACAATCAATCTTGGAAAGGCTCTTTGTATGCATGTGTATGCTTCTGTGTACATGCAGCATGCCCTGTGTGTGTGTGTGTGTGTGTATGTGTGAGTGCGTGGGTGTTAATAGTAACTCCTGAGCCATAAGCCCATCCTCATTGTGGTTGAGCCTGCTGCGGGCAGGGCTGCTGGCTCATCCTGTTGAAGAATGGGTCAGGGCCCTGAAGGCTGACCTGGCCCTTTGCCCAATAAGCTATCGCTCGTATCACCCTGTCCTTTTATCGGCTTAGCCCGGCTCCCTGTGGAGTAAGCCGCCACACAAGGCTAGTAGTACTGCCCTCCTCCCATCACCCCCCCCCCCCCATCTATCTATCTATCTATACATCCATCCATCTATCTATCTGCTGTGTCCTCTACCCCCCCTCCCCTCCACTCTCCTCTACTCCTCCCCTCTGTTCAGATCTGTTACATTCAGCAACAAATTTCTGCTGCATCAGACATCCATCATAGATCCCCCACTCAGCCTGAAACGTGATCAGACACCCCATACGAGGCTACGCATGAGGAAGGGGGGGCAAAATGGCGTTCTGATTAAAAAACTGGACCAGAGGCAAAGACAGTAAAGTCTACTGAGGAGTGGGAGTGAAACCGCTCTCTAAAGTCTCACCTGTGGAAGTCTCCTTTTGCTGCTTTACACTTGCGCCACTATGATTTATCGGGTGTCGTCTGACTCATCTGACCTTTCTTGTCTCGGCCTGACCCTGTGTGTGTTTACGCTTGTGTGTGTGTGTGGGATTGTGATGGACAGATTGAATAGTGCAAAGCCAGAGAGAGAGAGACAGACGGAAACAGCGAGCGAGAGACGGGGAAAGAGTGCGCCAAATGTCTCGGAGGTGCCGTTAATGATTGACAGCACAGTGTGACTCCGCTGTGTGTTTGCTCGTGTTGATGTTTGTTCAAGTCTGATAAATATCAAAGCGTGGATGCATAAGTAGAGACCAACAGTCATTTCTATATCTCTGTATTGTCGTAAATACCCTTTGATGAGCCCAGTTTGAGCTCCGTTTCCTTCTCTTTCACTCTGACTGGACTATTACATCTGAGTTTATGTCAGACAAATGTGATATGATTTGTGTACAATTACAAAGGTGTCAATGATATTTAGAAGAAGGCAAATTGGATATTTACTTCCCTACATTTGATTTATTTCCTGCTTGTTTACTTCATAAGTGTTAATATGCAAAGTATAATTTCTCACTAACTTCTAACCTTTAGTTTTAATTCTTTTATTGAAAAACATCTTATTTATGTGTAAAGTTATCTTATGTAATCATGTTTATAATTTAAATAGCCAAGTCAACTCTGACACCTTATGGGCAATGGGTTGCTCTGCGTAATATAATCATAGATACATGGTTATAAAAACAACTTTATTTTTACATTGTGCATTCAAATTATTTATAAGGATTTTTAATTACAGTAGAATGAACAATTTCCTGTTTGTAACCTCGCTTTCATCAAGCAATAAACCTACAATTCTTGGCCTATTGATCTCCTTTATTGAATATGAGTTAATGCACTTATGAACCAATGAATTCTCTTTTATTTCATATCATCTTTAAGATGGTTTTTTAATTTATTTCTAGCCTAACAATTAGGTATTGTTAACTTTTGTTTGCTAAGGCTGAATATTGATTACATTTCTGTGTCACATGCTACAGTGTGGCCTTACAATCCAAAAATTCTCACAGTATTGTGCTATCTTAATCCAGAATGCTCCAAAATGTAAAAATATGTGTCTTTACTCCCTGTTAATTGTGATACAGAGCAGACAGTGCTGGTGCCCACACAATCTGAGTGCACATCATCTTCAAACAGCAGTCACTTTGAAAAATAAAAGCAATCTTCACCTAAATTGCAGAGCAGACTTTCTTGGCGATTGTCGCCTCACTGTGAGAATATTGCAATGTGGCCTTCAAGCTGATGTGTCTGCACACACCAACAAGTCTGATTAACTTTCCTTTCCATTGAGGTTGAGAAGTTAGACAAGGTTAACTTCTGCTGTGATGTCGGTGGATACGAGTCTGTTTGAAAGCTTGTATTAATTGCTCTTAGAAATATGGCAGAACATATAGATTGCTTTTTACAATTAGTCACCAATAATGATTTGATTGCTTCATTAAATCCCATTTCCCTCTGATTTATGTTTGCGATCCTGTATTGCATTTCTGCTTCTGGTAATTTACATAAGCTTGTTTGAACTGAGGTTTGGCCCTATTTCTTTGACGAGGAGCAGAGTGGGTTATTTGCATAGCCTTGAATTTTCAACCTTGGGCCTATTTATTATTTTGTAAAAGGTTTCTATACTGACGGGTTTCTAATTTCTTTCCGTGAATGAACCACACTGCTCCCACGAATTCGGTCCTAATAAGCCATACCAGCCATACCAACACACTTCACTTGCACTGACTGAATCACTGAAGCAAATCATTCAGAGCTCTCCTGCAGTGCTCCTGTTAGCGTATGAGCCTGTGTGAGTGTGTGTTTTTATGTGTGTGTGTGTTTGCGTGTACACCCATATGTATTCAAATTAAATTTAGTCATAGAAGCGCTTTTAACAACAGGTTTGTCACAAAGTGCTTTGATGAGAACAAAGGACACAAATTCAGCTGAAAACTACATATAAACAAAAAGAACAAGTGCACTGTGTGTGTGTGTGTCTGTGTGTGTGCGCGAGTGTGTGCTTGATGGATGTGAGGTTTAGTTTTGAGTCAGAGGCAGCAGCAAATGCCTAAGTCTGAGAGTGTGTGTAGGATGAGCCTCCTACCACGTCCCTCCCTGTCTCTCATCAACTGTCTCTCTGCCTCCCCTCCATCCTTCCCTCTCTTTTATGTGCCAACATGTCATCTGAAAAGTGTTCCTCGCAAATATAGTAGAACGATGTGACTACTGATTAATGGACTGATAAATGGCGTTTCATGTTAAAAGACACATTCAACTGGTGAAGCGTGTGTGGAAAGCATACCATCAGGCAGCACAAAGGCAGCATATAGTCAGCATATACCACCCAATATATGATCTGTATGCACTGCATCCTTGACTGTTTGAGTGTGCATATATATATAAATATATATAGATATATATATGTGTGTGTGTGTGTGTGTGTGTGTGTGTGTGTGTGTATGCATGTTTGTATCACTCACAGTGATTAAAGCAAGTGGGCGGCAGCAGCAACTGGTCTGCCTGTGTGGCTCTGCATAGCAGACATGTTTCTCACTGCTAGATATTACTCATTTCCTCAGCCCTTTGCACACACAAGCACACACACACACACACACACACACACACGCACACAAACTCACACTCTTGACATACGCACACTCACATACACAACAGACACAGAGACGGATAGCAGGCTCTCGGTTCTTTCCCTCAGTTTGGTGGGCTCGCTGGTGTTATTTCATGCGTACAGAGATCAGAGGCAGTGTGTAGCTGGAGGCTGCTGATATCTGCGGGTGTTGTAACTGCCGGTGGTGCTGTGGAGGAGCAGTGTAGCACAGTGAGGAGCTGAGGAGTGGGTTGACCCTCTTGGAGGACTGGAATATGAATGACTGCCAACACTGGGACGTCTGCTCAGCCCGCACTAAGGTCAGTCTCACATCACATCACAACAACTACTAACTCCATCAACCTGTCTGCCTGCTCCCACATTCTCTAACTGCTCTTTTGAATTAAAAGAGCTGCTGTTGACTCCCTTTGTGTTGCAATTAGCACTGCTGGACTATCGATTGATTTTTCTTTTGGTAGCAAAATAGGCCAAACTGGAGACGAGTATTCTGTAGTTCTGTTTTTCTGAGGTTTGCAGTCATGAGTAGAGAGGTTTCTCCTGAGAAATGCGTGTGAAGAAAAGGCGGGATGAGGTGGAGCGGTGCAAATAGATGTGTCAAATTTGACAATTAGTTCAGAGCATGATGAAGCATTTTGTGTTTTAATGCACAGACAGTTTTTATTTTCTAGCAGTTTTAAGCAAAAAGAAAGAAAGAAAAAGATAGAACTTTTTCAATGAATTGCTTTAATGCCTGCAGGTCAGGTCAAAAGTCTTGGGGAGTTTCTGTTGGAAGGAATGCGTGATATCGTTATGCCTGCGATCTGTCATTTTTCATGAATTTGAATGCTACGACCACAGTAGCTCCGGCTAAACTCCAGCTCTGTGTGCATGTCTGCACAGTGTAGGAGTATTCTGTTAGAAGACATTTCTCTGCAAACTCCTCCACATGCACAATTGTGTTCTTTGTTTTGCTGTACTTTTTTGGCAAGTTTATATTAGGTCTATTTTGACAACCTTTTTTCATGAGGGCTGTCGAAATGATGAGGGTGTCAGAGTCATTTGAGGACAAAAACTGAAACCAGATTTTTTTTTTTTTTTTTTCAATTTACGAAACCAGGATTCTAGTTCAACTTCTTGTGCAGCCTAAGTAGATTTGTTAAGTAAAAGACTATGTGTAAGTTTGGCAAATTTAGACCTTTTGAACACCGTGTTTGACTCGAGAATGTATTTCCATGTTGGATTTTTTGTTTTTTATTTATCGTGTTGCTTTTTGTTGGCCAAATTAACTCTTTTTTTTTTTTTTCTTTCAGTTAAGTCAATAAATTGCGTAGCTCTGCAGGCACCGATGCTGCATTACTCTAATGATAATAACTGGTTGTCACATTTAATAGATTGATAACGTAATTATATAATTAATTAGATAAACGGAGGTTATTCTTGGATAAATATGGACAGAAAACTGTAAATGAATATAAATAATAAATAATGAATGATTTATAGTTGTGGCTGCCATCTGAATTCTTTTTATCTCTGATACATCAGTTTTCATGAATCCCAGAGGTCAGTGGGTTTTTTCAGCCCACAGAAGGCCGCGTTGTCTTTCAGCTGAACTGAAAATATATCACTGCAGATGCACTCACAAGGTTTTACATCATAACAGCAGCATGTTCTTTGACCTGACAGTTGACCAGCATAAACATTTCCCACGTTCTACTCCGTCACACCCGCCCTGTCAGTGTCTGGGACAATGAATCCCCCTCCTCTCACCGCCCAGTTTTCAGTTTTCCACTCAGATGCACAAACAGCTTGCTCCACTCTAACACTTCTTCTGTTTTTGGACCGAGTCACTTGATGAGCAACAGTTTACCCGCCTCTCCGTGGAGTATCCCCATCTAACCTCTGAAACCGACTGGATGTGTGTGTGGACACAGTTGCCATGGTGACAGTGGGGTGGATGGTGAGACGGCAGGGAGTTGGGAGGCTGTTGAGACAGACATGCGGGTGAGTGCGGGGCTGAGTGGCAGCTTGGTGCTGTGGAGTTGTGGCGGTGGTGGGAGCGGCGATGGCGGCGGCGGCGGCGGCGGTGGAGGGAACAGCTGGCGCGGCAACCATCACTTCAAAAGAGCACATTTAATATGTTTGGAGAAGAATTAGTAGAGCTCCCCCGCACTTCTCACTGAATGAAACAAGGCTGCAAAATCTCTGACACATTCGAGGAGTCAAACACAAACACACACGCACACAAAGACCTAAACAAATAAACACGCATTCACACATTTCTCCTGGAAAAAAAAAAACTTGCTCATGCACACAGACATGGCGTACATGCATGCCCACACACAAACAGTCACACATTCCCCACACCCCTGCTGCGACACATAATTAATATGCAAAGACACATATCCTGCATCCACAACAACTGGTGGTAATATCAACAGTGTTTCTGTCAGCTTTCGGGTGGGTGGTGACCAGCTTTGCCTATCACTGGGGGAGTAAGTACAGCCGCCTGAGGGAGTATTTGTGTGTCTGTTGCTGTCCATGTGTGTCTGAAAGAGAAGGGGTGGGGGGTGGGGGGTGCTAGTAGTAAGCTGATATAGAATACAGAGAACACCCGGGGGTGTCGTGGGGGTGGTTCATGAAAGTGGTACAAAAACATATCTACATATTCCAATCATCCCCTGGGAGTCAGAGATGAAAACTCTCCTGCTGTGACTGTTCTGCGTGCGTTTGTGTGTGTGTGTGTTCTTACACACGCGCACCGCTCTGCCTCTGAACTTCATTGGCTGCAAATTGTATTTTTAGCCCACATGTGGGAGTAATGTGTTTGAATGAAACGAGTAAGTTGGGTAGTTTCAGTCCCACCGCAGTGCACATAGGTAATGACTAATTAGTGACAGCTATCAGAAAGCAAAGAGTTTCTAACCTTTTTAAAGTCGTTTATCAGAGGGAGTCGCTGGCTGCTTTCTCTCCATCTGTCTGATGCAGCTGAATGTTTGTTTGCATGTCTGGCCAGACTGACAGCTAAGTCTTAGCAACAACTGATGGCAGGGCCTGACAGACTGTCCTTTTTCTATGCTCACACTTAATCTCTCTTACTTTCTCTCTCTCTCTCTGTCGTCTCCCTCCTTTTCACTCACCTTATCTCTGTTTCCGTCCTTGTTCGTCTTCTCTCTAGGTGAGTGGTGCTTCAGTACGAAAGAATCAGCAGTGATCTGACAGTGATGCTGTGTAGCAGCCTTCCCCTCTGTCTGCGCCCCCCGTTCTCCCGTGAGGCCCATGTGACCTAGCCTACACCCACACACAGGGGGCCCCCACTGCCGCAGGAGCCCACCCATGAATCCCAGCCCCGACCGCGGCAAAGAGTGCCTCCCTCCCAAGAAGAGGGAGTCTCGGCAAGGATCGACAGAACAGCACGTCCCTCTGGATGAGTTTAAACCCCCTGTGCCACTCCGGATTCGGCCCAGCGCGGGGGGAGGGGAGGGAGGCAGGGAGGCCAGTGACAGGGACCGAGCTCTGATTAACCCAAACCCCCATCTCCTACATACTCCTCCTGCCCTTCCTGCTCCAGCACCAGGCCTCCCCCTGCCCTTGCCATGGCACCTGAGCTACTCTCCCTCTGTCTCTCTGCCCCTTTTCCCAGGGCAGGTCGGCGAGAGGAGGGGCTCGGGCTCTCCCGCCTGGAGAGATGATCCTCTCTCCTCACCCCTGACCCACCACTCCAGGTGGCTTAGAGGGGAAGGCCCCCTCTCATTGCCACCTTCCCCATCTTCCTCCTCTGCCTCCTCCTTCAAGACTCCCTTCCCAGCCGATTCGAGAGAGATGTGGTCTTACATTAACAGCGGTCGGCGGGACAACAGCTCCTCTCTCTTCTCCCCGTCATATTTGTTCAGCCACCACTCTCTCTACCCTCAAGATCCAAGCTTAGTTGAAGCCAGACACAGGTACCTGAGCAAGAGGCCAAACGGCCTGGATGGGCCAGGCAGCAGGACTGCCTCTTCCTCCAGGCCTCTGCTCACAGCAGAATATGGGAATGATAGCAGCAGAACCAGGCTGGACGTCAGTCCACACAGCTCCCATACCAATGGTGGACGGAGACAGCAGGAAGATCTAACATCCCGTGTCCACTCTGGAGGGCCATTTTTGTCAGACTCTCAAGCTCAGGAGGGCCCTGAGCCACATTCCTCACTGCAGGACAGACATCCGCATGGGATAGTTAAGACCAGCTCCAATTTACTCTCCACCAGTCCCCATCCCCTGGGACTAGTCCCCAGGGCAGGTAGAGGGGGACTATTGGACCCTCTAGGGGCCACACCAGCTGAAGCCCAGATATACTACTCCTTGGGATCAGTGTGCCACCCCAGCCCCCAGGCCCAGGCCTACCCCCCCTACAGCCCCTCAGGAACACCTCTGTACAACCTGCACAGGGAGCCAGGCCCCAGGCAGCACAATCTAAGGAACTCACCGCACTCACCCCTGGGTCTGCCTAACAGCCATGACAGGTCACAAAGAGACAGGGACAGAGACCAAGAAAGAGACAGAGACAAAGTCCTACAAAGGGACAGGGAGCGAGGTAAAGACAAAGAGAAGCACCTACAACATGACAAAGACCAAGACAGAGACGGCGAGCGCGAGAGACGACGGGACAGAGAAAGAGACAGAGGGAGAGAGTCCTCTCCTTCCCATCTTCACACCTCACCCCCGGCCCTTCACCCATCTCCCCCGGCGCTCCTACCTCACTTCACCAAGGGTTCTCTGATCGAGCTGGCCAGCGGGCGGTTGAAGCGGGTGGAGGAGCTGCGCACCGAGGACTTCCTGAGGAGTGCAGACACCTCTCCAGAGTTCCACCTCAGCACCTGCACTGTGCTGCTGATTTCTCCCAGCAGTGCACAGGGCTTCAGCCACCTGCAGGTCCACCTCACAGACCTCAACACTCAGGTCAGCTTTCTCTTTAGATACACGCCACAGTGCACACAGATGTCCACATTACAGCATCATCAGAAATATTTGAATGAATAACTGCATGACAGGATGAGTGTTGATGCAAATCAGTCACAGTTTAGGCTGTAGGCGCCTTGATGTTCTCAGATGAAAAGAGTTCAAATCAGTGTAATTCCTGACACGTGTTGTTACACATCAAAGTCAGATTGTGACAGACATGTGAGACCTCTTGGTTGAGTGTATAACAATGTTGTGGTTTTGTGTAGGAGTTACTGAAGGTCTTGGTGGAGTATCCGTTCTTTGTGCAGGACCGAGGCTGGTCTTCTTGCTGTCCCCAGAGAACCTCACAGCTGTACGGCCTGCCCTGCCGCCAGCTCACAGAGGGGGATGTCTGCCTGGCTCTTACCCCCACACCCACCCAATCCCACCGGACACACACGCGTACCGGCTCCAGGGCCCATCGCACCCACCTCTCCTCAAGGCCTGCAGGAGAGTCCAGCAGTTCGCACAGGGAGGAGATGCCACCTCCACCTCCTCCTCCGCCTCTTCCTCACCACCCGCCCCCCACAGCGCCGGCCCCTCCACGTGCTCCGGCTGCAGAGCCTCCCGTTCAGGAGCAGCCGCGTCCACGCAAACGACGCTGGTCTGCCCCGGACACCCTTCCTTCAACTGGAACCGATGCTCCTGGCCTCCTGGATTTACCTCATGGCTCCAAGCTAATGAAATGGCAGTAGAAACTTGGAAATGCATACACACACATGCATACTTACACACACAAGCACATACACACCCTCCTTGTCTCTGTTGCACCCACCAAGACAAACAATGGAGAGACCTCAAGGCAGGGTTGCAGGGAAGGAATAAAAAAACAATAGAAAAACGCAATTTACGGGTGTCCAAACTGCTGCCCACAATGTTAACCCTGTCCACCCCAGTCTTGCCCTTGTTGCACCCTTCCTTTCCTTTCCTTTCCTTTCCTTTCCTTTCCTTTCCTTTCCTTTCCTTTCCTTTCCTTTCCTCAACCTTACTTACTCACAGTCGAGAAGGAGCAGCAGCTGAAGGATCTCTGGATGGCTCCTTACAGACACACTGAAGACATTTAGTGAGACAATCAAGCACTTGTCTGTGTTCACTCTGTTTTTGTAATGGTTGTCCCACACACAAACTTACTGACAGTGTTTTCTGCAGGGTATCGACTTTCAATCAGTGTTATGAAAGTAACCGCTATTGAGGAAGTGCAGATATACAGTATACGAGCAACGGTTGACTATATATATTACATTACAGATGTTATATACAGTAAATATGCTAAACAGATTTAATGCAATCTCTCTGTCAATTTTGCAATGCATTTTCGTTTTGTTTGTTTTTGTTTTTTTCTTGCTTCTGAGCCGATGTCTACGTGTCGGCCTGGGCAGGCAAGGTGAATGTATGAGCAACTCTTCGCCTTTTTTATTCTCATCACCGGGAGTCATTTGAAACAATTGTTCGTCAAGGCATTACACTCCAATATGTTCTTAACATTATCTCTGAGAAAGGGAGAACACTAATGAAAACTGCGTAACAGACAATCCCACCCACACAGACAGGTCTGTGCCACATCGCCTCGACACTCATGGTGTTTTTCCATTAAAAACTGAATGATGGAAAGAGTAAAAAGTGCAGTACAGCTGAAGAGTAATGGTGCTAATAACACGTTGGAACATGATGCTTTGTGAATACTCTTGACCCCTGTGTACTGTACGCTTCTGTTCCCATCTCATTTTTTACGTACTGTATATGTTTGAAGGCAGGGAAAATGATGAAAGTATTTTAAACTCAGATACGGGTATCTTCTCTGATTCAGCACACTCTCTCACTTTAGTTTTTGTGTTTTCTTTTTTTTTTTATTTTCAAAAAGAAAACCTTACTTGTTGATTTTTCTTTTTAAATGTTATAGCTACAAAAATGTATATTTTTAAAAATTGTGAATCTGTTAAATGATGTTCGCTAGAAATAAAGGAAAAAAGCTTTATAGATTTAATTTAAGGTGTCAATTTATTATCTTTCATCTGCATGTGTTGTAAAATACTATATACTTAAATTATCATTTAATGCATATGCAGAATATGGCTCAACAAAGATTGTTTTTTTACATTAAAAATATGTTATCAGCATGTTTTATTCGGTTAAGCAAAACATTTGCTTTAATAGCAACTGATAACTCTGACCAGTCCGGCTGCATGGTGGACGGGAAAAAAAAACAATATAAGGCAAAATAAAGGAAATGGTTTGCTTTATAAATTGCGACTAGGCATACACTCCATTGTTTCTTCATCATATATACATCTCCACTGATGATACTCTGTGTTTTTGCTCCGCTCTTAGGATGTTCATGATGATGGCAGGGAAGGAACAAAGCTTCAGTAATCCACTTGTAAATTGTTCATGGTTACCGTGGCGCAGGATAGCTTTCTCGGTCTTCCTACAGCTTCTCTTCTTCTGTGTTGGAGGTGGGAGTCGGCCGCTTCCCCTCTGTCTCTCCCAAGTTGAACCTCTGCAGCAGTTCCACTGCAAACAAGGGCACCACCTGGCCAGCAGAAGACAATGTAGTACACAAATCAGTATGCTTCTGAGGACCTCTACTGGTGATTGAAAATGTTGCCTCTGCACTCAGACTGACAGGGAGCAGTCACACAGGAATTAGAGTATCAGGTTCTGCCTGGATTGTTATACATCAAAGAATTAATATACCATTCAGCGTGTTTTAAAAAGCACTAAAGTTTGTAAGTCCAAGCTTGTTTGGCACTCGAGGAAATTAAATGTCTGATCAGTCCTTTGACAGCACTGGTTACGTCACTCCATCGCTCTGCAAAGTGGGGCCCGCAGGCCAGAGATGGTCCACCTTAAGGTTGAGTTTGGACCACCATGTGTTTCTAGCAAAAAAAACCCTGAAAATTAATTTTGAAAAAATTATAATGTAGATCACTGTTTATGCTGTTTTATGTTTCGTGAGGTTTTTTTTTTTTTAATATGTAGGAACCATAATTATTAATTACCTGAGCACAGCAGGCAGAGTGACACTGTGCAGGAAGTCGGTCTGCTCAGAGAACTTGGGATCCTAGTACCATTTTGCATCTCAACAAAACAATACAATACAATCGGTCTTTGCTTTTGGCCTGAGGCCCACCATTAAATTTCAATTTTGGGGCACCAAGGGAAAGAGATTGGGCACCACATCTCAGGTCTGAGTGTGACTCTGGTTTCTCTCTCTTCATAGAAAAAAAAAGATAATTTAAATTGACAAAAGTCCAAAAAACTCTAATTGTGATTTCATCCTCCCGAGACAGACAGGGGACTCGGTAACTGATGAAAAAGCCAATTTCTAAATTCTCTAATAATAATAAAACAGTAGAAGATCTAAAGGGAGCGTTGAACAGTGTTGAGAGTCCTTGTGAGGTAAAAATCTTAATGTGAAAAAGCATTTTTGAACTGCAGCCCTGGCTTACAGGGCAGATATGAAATCAAAACACGTGCATCCAGGGTACAATCTTAGCCTGTTTTCCACCCACCTGCGCCATGATCAGCTTCCTGGTTTTAAGTACGCTGGGGTCTGGATACTCCTCTCCGAAGCAGAGCTCAATCTCATAAGAAGGTGCCGGCCCCTTCCCCTGTAAACAGTTCTGGAGCTCTGTACACAAACATTTCATATTGGAAAATTCAAATGTGAGAATATAAACATATTGCCTCTTTCCATCGAGCAATAATGTGACATTTTTCATCCTTTTTACTCCCAAACAACCTGCCCCTCTTAGAATAAATCACATTCTGTTCCAGATAGTTATATGACTTACTGGTAGCTAATGAGTTCAAACTACTTTCTGGTAGCTGTTGTTGTATATTTATTGTTTGTTCTGTTCAGATATGCACGCACTGCCTCACCGTTGAGAAACGTAGGTATATCGAGCAGTTTGCAGGTCTTCTCTCGCTCCAGCTTGTTGGGCCGGTCAGCGTGCTGGGCCATGGGACCGCTCCAGTACACCCTGCCCTGGCAGAACCGCTTGATGAACACCCCATCTGGGGCCACCCATAATAGCACACCCTTCTCCAGATGACAAAGAAGGCGGTTCATTGCTTCAGCCATGCATGACGGCAGGGATACGGAGCCCGGGGAAGGGAAGGAGAGCTGCTGGGCGGTGCAGGGCCCGTAGATACGTTCGTTTCCCAAGGGGACGCAACCTTGTATGATGAAGCACCCGTCTGGACTCCTGGTGGTCACTCTCATCACCCTCTGGCCGTGGTACAACAACGTCACCTCCATACCAAAGTCTGCGCACACAAAATGCAATTTGTGTGCCAGGTCATGCAGTGCAAAGGCCAGTGCCATGTTCAGTTGGTTCTGTTTCTGTGCATATTCCCAGAAGCTTTCTTACCTGATATAGTGAGTGCAGGGCTGATGAAGGTCATCAGAGAAGGGCTCTGATTTTGAGGTTTTTGTCCTGTGGGCTCACAGTACATGTGCTCCCTCATCAGATTCTCTAAAGAAGGACAGAGACATTTCAAAGTCACTACTTTCTCAATACTATATGTATACACCAGATTAGGTTAGAAGATTATTGAAGTCCACCACCATGTGCCTGTGGGCCCAACATGAGGTCATGATGAGGCTGCGTTTGGGTCCTATTTGAGCAAACCGAATGGTTTCAATTAGATCCATATAGGCCCCAAATACGTCTGCCCATGTGGGGCAAAGATGGGGCAAAGATGGGGCCTTGAAAGCAAACATTCAAGCCCCATCCCACATAGTACACTTACTTAAACCCATGATTGGGACAAGGCCAACTACAACCAGGGATCCGTATTGGACAAAAGAGGGCCTTTTTTGCCTTTAGCCATACTTTTACTTGCTTTTTTATCCGTCTCCCCAGCAAAGATATCATGCCATAGGAGTTTCAGTTGTGGTGACAAGACATATGTTTTCTTGTCTGTGACAATCCCAATGCCAGGCTAAAGCAGTACTGTGCCAACATGAATATTTTGACCAGGATAAAAAGTTCAATGTTAAATCCGTGAGGGAGTATTGCCTTTCTGGCATTTATGTCCATGTTCCTCCACAACCAGTCTATAAAACTGGGCCAGTCTGTGTGTAAGCCTTACCAGTAAGTGGTTTTCCTTCTTCTTTGCTTGCTTGAAATGATGCGTTTTGATTCTGAATCTGCAAAAACAGAAACTCAAATTAGGTACACATCGCATGAGGTTTATAGCTTAGACTTTTTTGAAGGAAAAGATGAATTTTTATGAGATCTGACTTTCCCCCAAACCCCAAAAGCTGAGTTTTCTGCTTCTGCTGAAGGCACTGTTGTTCACCACAGTGTAAAGTCCTCAGTTGTGGACAACTCAGAAAAATGCTTCCACGAACGCAAGTCCCCCAAAGCAATTACATAAACAATACATGGTTAAACCCCCCCGTGCGTGGGATTTTAACAGTTTGGACTTTAATGATTCATGGCGGCTGAAAAATCCAAAAAAAGACAAAAGAAAGAGCTGCAGAGAATGGTTTCACCTAAACTTTTTACTGGAATCAGCTCATTTTTCTATAAACAAAATTTAGGCCTTTCAAATCTGATTTTCATCTGACTTGTTTTTAAAACTCCAAATAAACTCTGATGCTGAACTCTTACGCCTGAGTAGGTCTGAATGTTTGTTGATTTAATGTTTAAAGTTTGGCATAAGACTGGACCAATGTGCATATTTTCTTTATTTTCTAGCATGAGAAGGCAGATTTCTTGGTAATAATGATAATAATAATACTACAGGGGAATAATAAGGCCTATTTTTCTATTTATTAAGAAACTGACTGCACTCATACAATATTCTTAGCAACAAGTTCAGAGTTACATTTAGTCAGTTTGCAGCTCATTGGCTGTATGCTTTTAGTTTACCTGTCTGTCTGGAAAGCCAGGGCTCTGTGTGGACCTCTTAGCCTGGATGATCGCTTGATCCTTTGTCTGGGGCGCCTCTGAGGAGCAACGAGCAGGAACAAAAATGAGACTCAAAAATTACTTTTTATATTGGTGCAAAAGCAGACGGAAGGATTACAAAAAGGTCAGAAACCGTAAAAAGCCTTTCATTCCTTGTTTTGTTTGCTTTGATTTACCCTTTTTCTCTCATTTTTTGCAGCTTCTGTGTTACCAGGACACAGCTGCTCAACAGCTCAGATATGATCAATAACATGAAATGAAAGGAAAGGAGCAGTTTTCTTTGTTTTCACCTGCCGGCCTGGCTGGCCCATTGTCCTGCTGAATAAGGTAGACTTTATAGGGTTCAGTGATGTCCAGCTGGTTGCGTTCAGGGACCTCCTGGAAGTCCGTGCTCTTGTTGAGTGCACAGCGGAGACGGGTCTTCCACATGGTGGGGTCAGCTTTATCCCTCCCCTCCTTAAACTTGCCCTTGTACACAGCCCAGGCCTGGAATGAGAGGACTTAAACATTAGATGCTTATGCATAAACATATATATGGAAAAAGATTAGATTTGATGAAAAAGAACCTGTTTGGAGAAGTTGTGAACACCTGGTTAAACACACTTTATTTCAACAAATACACAAATGCAGTGTTGTTCTATTTATAGGGAATCCCTAAAATCTATGTTGTTCTGTTGATTATCTCTAACTAAATCCATAGAAAGCATTGTGGAAGCAGCTAAATGAATGAATGAATGTGTCCTGTAAGAAAATCCTTATTTCATTTTAAAAGTATGACATAAAATTCAGAGTTTATCAAACTCTCGCTGAATAATGTGTGCAGGTTGTTCATTATGTGCATGAACAGAAGTCTCCCTGAATGAACTTGAGAGAACTTGAAAAATTGAGTTCAGAAGATATTAAGATATGGAGTTCAGCCAGTAATTGTTCAGTTAATTGTTTGGAGTGGCTTTCTGTTTAGTTCCACACATACCGCACAGTCTACGCTTTTATATCAGTCATATGTGTTGAGCCTTGGTTTTTCATCTGTTGCCATGGTGCCTCACAAATTAAAAGTGGTGGAATTAGATGTCTATCTTCTGCATAGCATTGCTCTACATCTTTTCCTTAAGTAGTGAAATGGTTCTGATTATATCAAAAATAACAAACTTGTTACTTACATTAAATTCATGATAAAATGCAAAATCAATAATAACTCATCCATTCATTTGCGTGAAGAGGATTTCTCTTGGTACGTCCACAGGTGAAAAATCTGTTATTCTTGGACCAGTATCCAACCTTTACACAACAAAGTCTTGCAACAAAACATTGCAAGACAGCAGAAGAGGCAACTTCTTACGAAAGGTTACTCTGTCTATCTACGACGGCACCTGAACGCATCACTCCGGGACAATTCCGAAACTAACCCACAGTTCAACTACAGTTTATTCAGATTTTTTGAAATAGGGTAAAATAATAATAATAATAATAATAATAATAATAATAATAATAATAATAATAATAATAATAATAATAAATTATTGATCTTTTTGGATGCAGGCAAATCTATTTTGTCTGAACACTTTTGGCTCTTGTCTATTTGAGACTACTGACACTTTGGCAACCTGATAACTGAGCAAGATTAAAAGGACATTTTAGAAGCACGAGCCATTCCTAGTAAATACTTTAAAATAGTTTAGCAATTAACAACAAACCGGCTAGACTGTACTATCTTTAACTTAGTCTACAACTAATACCTGTTTCCTAAGTTAGTAGCTCAACGTGGCCCAACGTGAAAGGAAAACAGTTTTATTTTGCATCATGAAGTGTTTAAACATTAATAAATATATTGGGCCAAAAGTGGAACATTTGATCTTATGAGACAGTCGACGTGGATCAGTTTCATTCTTGAAATAAATTCCAAACCGACTAAAACTGACCGTAACTCCCAGCTGAGGTCACAAAAATGCACACATGATGTTTTAGATCAGAAAGTGTTGACCTTGAAGAGAGCTGCATCCGCCGTCTGTCTGTAGTCCTTCTTGGCTGCGTGCTTCCACGGGATCCTGAACATGGTTTTGTCTTCATCTTCCCAGCACAGTCCTTCATATTCCCCGCTCTCTATCTGAGCTATCAGCCACTCTTTCATGTGCATCTTGGCCCCTGTCCCCATCTTCGGCTCAGACTGTCTCACAGGAACCGAACTTCACCCTCAGATGTCAGATACATGTGCAGTGTCGCTCGAGCAGTTTAATCACGTCCCCACCTTGCAGACGGAAAAAATATCACTATTTATGCTGAAGCTTCACAGGTGACTTTAATCACAGGAGTATCATAATATAACACAACAATTAAATGAAGTATATAAAAGTTTAAGACAAGCAGACCTCGCGTAAACTTTAATGCAGAAGTCCTACCTAACATTAAGTGCGCTCTTCGGAGCGAAAGCGAAAGTTTGAAGCTGCTTTCATACTTTCGGTTTCCCCCGCTTTGTGACTTGCAGCGAAAGTTTAATCATTTCCAACTAAGGTGTAAGAGGGAGGGGGATAAACGAGAAGGCCACTGGATCACAGATCAGTGAGGGACTGTGTGCATGTGAACAGCATTCATACTCAAGCGCGAAAGACAATTTTCTGTAGCCAGAAGGCAAAGTAAAGCGTGACTTAACGCTTTATGTGACCACAAAACTCACCTCCTAAATACCGAAGACTCCTTACAGTGTTAGAGAGGATTAAAGCAATTAAAGCAGATAAAGAGAACAACAATGTAAAGACAAATAACCTTTGTACTTCACGACAGTGCTAAATAGAATTAAGTTGTTTTCTTAATTTGGAAATTCACTTTCCATTTACCCCCACAGGAATCAGCATGTGGGCAACAGCACTAGTGTGCATTAATCACATAGACGAGTGTGAAGCATCCAGAACCGCACTCACACGCTCTCTCTCTCTCTCTCGCTCTCTCTCTCTCTCTCACACACACACACAAACACACGCACACACACACATGCAGACATGCTGCTAAGACTCAGAACGAAACATCCATGTGAAAATGAAAGTATGTGGGCGTAAAGGATTTTTTTTCTCTCATGGATTCCGACGCCTCCATGCAGCGTTTATGATGCTGAAGAAGTGGCCATTTCTCCATATCAGGTGATGATACTGAGCTGTTGGACAATAAATATCCAAAGTTCAGACTGATAAGAAAGAGTGACATAACCATGTGCAGGCAAACCGGCTGCATGCTTGTTTTTTCCCCAGCAGGGGGCAGTGTACATCTGTGAGTGACCCGTTCGCTATTTAATCTAACAGCAACTGTGAATATAACATGCAAAATTACAATGTCAAATTAAAGTATTATTTGTGCCATTGTCAGAGGAACTGCTCAATTAGCTGGTTTGTCAGTCACTGGTACTCCTTACTGGTCAGACTGGTCTGGGATATGAGGCTACTGGGACACAGTATGCTGAAAGCCTGCCTCATAATGTCTCATAACAGCTTGCAGGTGGTGATGGGTGGTGTTAACAGAACCAGGCAAGCAGACACCCCTGATCAAACCCAGTGCAGCAGACTTGTAATAAACACTTGGAGAAACGGATTACTTTTAGTTGTTGACACACAGTCAGAGAGGTGTTGATTTCCTCTAATTTTAAAAGGTTTTATGTAATTTCTTTCAGTATGCTGCATTCTTGCTCCTCTGTATATCGGGGGAGAAAAATATTAGAAATGTATTTCAGCGTATCAACTCCAATATAACACCACAAGCAGCCTAAAATAATGACTGTAGAATTTAATTGGCAGCTCTCTTATGCAGTGCTGCCGATTAAAAATGCAAAGATGAATGGATAACTGGCACAGGACTGTTGTACTGAGCTCCTCCGCGGCTCCAGTCTGTGTGCAGTGTGCTGTTCTTACCACATAATGTCAAATACATATCGCAAATCTCACGTAGACCCAATGTGCTTTACATTAAAATGCATGTGCAAACATCCACCCACACAAAGGCAGAAAAAACCCACATCCACCACACAAACAAAAACCACAGGCACACACTCACACTCACACACACACACACACACACGTGAACTCATCACAAGCCTGAGAAAGCAGAAAAGTTTTCAGTTTGCTTTTGAACGTGGAAACACTTCTCAGACAGATCTCAGGTCAGCAGATAAAGGATGTAGCTACAATCCGAGCAAATATTAGTGTGGGAAGGCGTAACAACACCAGCATGTGGCCTCCATCAACTTGGCGATGTAATCCTGCTTTTTATCCAGATTAAACAGCACACTTCAGGTGATTCTGTTGCTTTTCTCCCAGTTTATTGTTGTACCAGTTCAGCAGTAAAACATGGTTGAGACATCGGAGCACACTGTAGAACATCTTAGGCAGCTCTCAATAAATAGACCTTTTAAATATGACAGATTGTATTACAGCAGAGGAATGTAAAAAAACCTGAAAATGTCTAGCACACAGAACAAGATGCAAAACAAAGCCCCCCTCCCCACTCCCACCCCGACAGTTCAGCTGATTGTTGCCATAAAAATGTGCGTCAGGTGTGTGTAACAGCTTCGACTGATGAAACGTGTGTATTCCTGCAGATCCGGGCTGTCATGAATTACCTCCCACCATCAACGTGTAGCGTCCGTGTACACGTGAGGCTCAGAGAGAGTCGAGTTTGAACTCAACGCTCATGTCAGAGTAGTTTTCTGTCAAATTGGTTTTCATTCCCTCAGAGTTTGCGTGTGAAAGGAAACTGGCAGCATTACACACAGGAGAAAACACAAACCCAAGTGACATTCCAGGAAATAAATACACTTCTTGTTCTGTTTGAAAAAATTATTTACACAGTATTGTACATGGAAGAAATTCAGAACATCCATCCAGGTCTCTCAGTCATAAAAATATATATATATATATATAATAAAATCTACAGTAAGAGAATGAACTACAATAACAATTATTGAAATAAACAAAAGATTGTTGACTGTGAATGAATATACAGTACAATCACTGCTTTTAATGTCTTGTATACACAGTAGAAAGCACAAACGTGTGTGTGTGTGTGTGTGTGTGTGTGGTGTGTGTGTGTTGTAGCACAGGGTCTAACCTTGGCCACTTGGCATTGTGTCTACTTGAGGACATCCTTGAAAACATATTGGCGCTCCACAGTTGGAACTCTCAGATGTGTGTGTGTGTCCTAGATTTCCTCATTCTCAGCTTTTTCAATGGCAAGACGAAGCCCTCTATGTGTGTGTGTGTGTATGAGCATACTGCATGTGTGTGTCTCTGTGTGAAGATGCTGACAGTCTAGTGGCAGCCACAAGCTCTGACCACCATGTTGCGGTATTTCTTGAGAATGACGTTGGAGCTGTCGTCAAAGTAGAGCACTGAGATGGCGTGGAGCTGTGTGGGGGCGCAACAAGGCTTGGGAACCGTCTCCGGGTTAATAAAATGAACCTGGGAAGAGCGGGTGGGGGGGGGTTCAAACGTTAAATTCATCATTACGGCATGAATGGATATTGACGAACGTTTGTATCGTACAGGATCATACACTGGAAAAAGTACTGTGGTGGGAGAAGAAGTCTTAAAGTGTTTGCTCTGTCTGACAGTTTACTCTAAAATACAATCTGCAAGCATTTCGGATCATTAAATACACTACTTCCAACAGCGGCTGCATTGTCTTGACAGCTGATAAGATAATTAGACTCTTAACATGACTGCTGGGTTTTTGTTCCCTGCTTTCATGGTTACTCACAAGGGTTTGCACAATGGCGTGGTTTGTGGCATTCATGTAGGAGTTCAGCGGGAAGGCACACTCTCCCTCACAATAGTACGCTGCATATCCCTCTGGAGCGATGATCCAGTCCTGAGAGGGAGTGTGGAGGGAGAAAATTTAGGTTAGAGAGCTGGGAAAAATGGTACAGTGTGCTGAAAATACAGGTTTGGGAGTATATAGAGTATATACAAGTATACGAGTGTGAGAGTATATGCAGCAGTATGGGGTGTGTTTGTGCAATTTGAGATGGATCCGGCCTACATATGGCTGCGCATGTGTAGATGTGAGTATGATTTGCCGCTGCAAACTTTGACTAAATATTAGCTCCTGTTAGCAGTACTTGAGCCAGATTGGGGCCAGTGGTGGGCCACGGAAACATGGGACAACTGCGCCCCCAACACCCCCCATCGTCACCCCTAAAAGTGTGCCAAACCAGCAGTAGAAAACCCAAATATATTCAACCTACGCACTGAGAAGTGGGACTTCATTTTTTTCAGCCCTGAGTAGTGTCTACAGGTCTCCCTCTTAGAGCCACACAGTCTGATCCTGCTAATCAAAGGGTCGGGGCGGCCTGCATGTAGCTTGAAAGACAAAGAATCTTCAACTAATTGCTTCAATGTGCATCTTCTGTGGAAACTGGACAGTAAGAGGACACAGTTCAGAGAGATTTCAGTGAATACACTGAGCTGAAACTGTGCGGTGGACTTGTCCCCCCCTGTGGAAATTACAACCTTGGGCTTAAGTATTACGTGGGCTGAATCTAGTGTGTCATTTATCAGGATTCTGGGATAAGACCAGCAACCGGGAGTGTCTGGGTTAGGCTTCTGTTGGTCCAAGCAGTCCTGGCTACCTGGGAGAGGAATGCTTTCCGTACCTGCCACCCCAAGTCTCTGAAGCTGACGTAGAGCTCATGCTTCTTACATGCCTGCTTCTGATCAGTGCTGCTGTTTTCTGAGGAAGAGGACAGACAGACAGAGAAAGACAAAGAAAGATTATACTCCAATACACGCGCTATTATCCCATTCAGCTACAAGAGTAACTATTTACTGCAGGCAGGCCCCAATTAGGCCGAGATGATAAAGAACAGACCTAAACACAGCCAGTATCCTCATACAAAACATTAACATTTAAACAATGGCAGAAGGAAATCACCTCCAGATACAGCAGCAGTTTGGTAATTGTTTCAAATGAATGGGCCACCCTGCTTAGAGGTCACTCTGCTGGGCTTTGAGTTTCCACTGGATGAAACAGATGTGCACACAGTGTAGGCTCGCCTCTCTTTATTTATTCTCTCTCCTTTCTCTTCGCTCATTTCAACATTTCTTTTCCTCTTCACCCCTTCTGTGTGTGAAAAAAAAAGAATTGTCTGTTTTCTATCTAATGGCATCTCTCTCTCTCTCTTCTTCTGGTGATTTCTGGGGCTCTGTGGTACATTAGTTCCTGAGAGTGGTTAACATTGGAAATGATCATGAGCAACTGGTTCTCATCATCCAGTTAAAGACCACTGCTATCCAAAGTTCCAAACAGGCCCATTTGGCCCATGTGTTGTGGCCCCGGTTGCCCCACAGCACACCGCAGATGTGTTCTGCCATAAAAGCCTGCGCTGCCTTACCTCCATGCAGGGAACTTGGCCCCAACTGCTCTGTAATGCTTGTGTAAATAAACAAAGACAGCAGAGGGATATTTGAAGCTCAGGCATTACAGTCTAATGTTTCAGCGCTTCACATAAACACAGTCCTCTCACACCTCTAAAACAAAGGCCCTGAGTATGCATCGCATGTTTTGTCGTGCAAGAATCACAGCGGTTCTAATGGCATGCTTTTGTTGGTTCTGGATATATTTTAGATTCGCGGATGCTTGCGAGAGTTTGCATGTCACAGAGTGTTCACGAGTGTGTTGGCCCTCGTGCTGTAAAAATGTAGAGAATTCTCTGATGGGTCGAGCAGCTATCCCGTGGATCCCTCACATGGCGAATAAAAGTCAGATTAAAACAGATGTCGGCTCAGCACAACAGCATAAATCAGCACTGACTGTATATCCAACACATACACTCTGCGTGTTTACCTGCAACATTGGCCACTCTGAGCGCCTCTTGGCTCTTTGCCCCTTTGGAACGGTTGGGGTTACGCTGTTTGGCCCCCCCTGGAGCTGAGCGGATGCTTCGCAGGTGCACCTCAGTGGCTTTGAAGAAGGCCACCATGAAGGGCTGTTTGTTCTGAGGCCCACTGCGACCAATCAGCCCCGCCACACGAGGGTTGATACTCTCTCCTGTAGGGGGGGACAGAGAGAACGGTACAACAGGTGTCATAGAAATGTAGAGTTTATTCACGCAGGGCGATGTATAAAGAGAAAGGGCATGCTTTTGAAATCAAATAAACGTGTGCGTTCCTCTCTTTGCAGACACATTCAGTATCGTTGCGTTCAGTTTCACAAATGCGATTTTCCACTGTGAATTCCTTTCCCTTTTTCTCATCCATTCTCTGAAATGTCAAGAACAAACGTAGCACTGAACATCAAAGCCTCTCTACTTGTGTTTTTGTGCTCATAATGTGTGGGTGTGTTTATGCTTGCACACGCATGTGCACTCCAGCAGCGTCTATCTAGTTCTCACACAAGAATGTGTGTCTGATCAACGTCTGGTGGTAAATCAAGGCTTCTGGTCCCCGCCGGCGACGGTACGTCCCGTGCGCCTGTCTGTACATGCTCACCCATAACCCTTCATACCCGATCCAACACACACGCATGCACACAGCCTCTCCAGCACTCCACTCCCATAACATGAAAGCAATACAGTGTCTGCTTTCCTCAGCTAACATGTAACATCCTGCCATCCCGCGAGAGATAATGTTCTCAAACGCGCTCTTGTACTTCACACTGTTTGTGCATAAAGTTTTCCACTGACTAACATTCAAGCCTTGTGATGGCAAACTCCTGCTGAGATGTTATCTTTATGATAACGCAGTGTATTTTCTGCATGCCTTCTAATGATGCTGAGGGTATGACGGATGAAGACAGGGATGAATGACTGATGACGAACGATGGGAAGCAGGGTTTGATTTATCTTTGCTGCAAACACACAAAGAATGACTCAACGGACCTTTAAGAGCACAGCCATCATGCAGGCTTGTATTATAGTGCGGACCTTCATTTGTTTGCTTGTTAGACATCCGGCATTATCAGCTCCACATTGCAGTGTTACATAGAGTTAATTTGGGTCTGTTTGAAGACTGTGTTCATATGATGGTTGTGAGGTATTACAGCACACTTTTTCATGGTTTCTGTATGGTCTACCTCAAGGAAGGAGGCCACAAACTATATTTGCTTCTGTTATGCAATTAAGTTTTCATAATACAAGTCAAAGTCAAGTATAAATGCGATCAGCTAGACAAATCTAACATTACTTTTTACAGTTTATTTTGCATTTTTTGCAATTAAAATCTAGTTTGAGCTTGAACATTTTAAGTTTGACCTTTTGGAAATTGCTGGTAACTACTGAAATTGAACAAGCTACTTTAATTCACACTTATAATTAAGATAGCTACCACTATGTGCACCTGTACAATCTAAAGCACAGGTGTGCAACAACCCTGCAATAATTAATATCTCTTCAAAGCTTATAATTTTTGTTTACACAGTGAGAGGGGTGCTGAGTCATCTCTATTGGTGTTTCTCTGCATCTTTGTGTGTTTTTATGTGTTTTCTTCACCTTCAGCCGTCTGTCTTTGTGCAGTACACGCAGCACACAGCTAAGATGGACACCTGCGACACACTGATCTAAGTGACCCTCACCATTTGTGCTCTCCAGGGCTAGCTGAAGGCCCAGGTTCCTGCCAGGGTTCAGGACCCAGTGGTTACTGGTGGCTGTCACGTCAAACACCAACCAGCCCTCCTCTGCTGCCCAGATCACCCGTGAGTCCAGCAGGAACAGGTCTGACTCCCTGGAGGAGGACACAGAAGACAATAAACGCTCACACTTAGAATCAGAGATGAACATCAACAGGGACTGTGTGCACAACTAGAACAGACAGGTTGAAACCATGTGACAGGGTGTAAACTTAACTGACCGAAGCTCAAAGCAAAGTAATGGAGTGGAGAGAGGGAGTGTGACGAAGTGAAACAGACAGAGAGAGAGATGGAGCAAGAAAGAGAGTGAGGGAGAGAGGTGGGGAGGAAGGGAGGGCTCCAGATGGTGAGGCCCAGGGGAACACTTCATTTTCTTAATTGACAATAATGGCTTTATAAACGACCAGTCCTTTCACACACTACACACAGTCCATCACTGGCTGGAATTTTGTGGGAGAGCCAGAAAGCCAAAGAGAGAGAGAGAGGGAGAGAAAAAAGCACAGCTGCGAGAGAGGAAAAAACTGTGTGAAAAGTAGCGAGTGAAATAGTGCATGTCCGAGTCAGTCCTATTGTCCAACGCTGAACTCAGGATTTTCTACTCTTTCACCATCAGAGACTAAAATCCCTTGTTCTTCATGTGGCCATTCATGTATCCTGACCTATTTTCTGACTGGGCAGATAGTGTGTCACAGAGCTCTGCTTCATTCATGTACCCAGGCCCGTCTCTGGCAAAGGAATAAATGACTGTGTTGTTCCCTCTGGACAACAGAAACCTTTAGGAGGGGTCGAGGAGAGCAGGACATGGGCCATTCCCGAGTTACATACACCTTCTGGACGGCCGAGATTAGCCACATGGAGAAGGTGGGGCTAAGACCTGTTCTGATTAGCTTCCAGATAATGACTGCAGTATCTGCTTCTTTTCATTATTGATGAGAATGTTGAAATTTGGAACAAATAAATTAAAAATCCAGTCTATAAAATGTAAGGAAATAACAAGACACAAATTCTCAAATCCCAAGGTCATGAATTAGAAACATCTGTCCAAACCCCAAAATACTCAATTAACAATAGGCCGTCTTAACAAAGACAGCTAAATGAAAGTCAGCCATCAGTAATTTCAGCATTTACATCTGTGCTTTTCCTATAACAAGCCAAAATGTCTGCTGTGAGAAGTTCCTATGATACAAAACAGAGAAAAGTCACAATTCCTCGCATTTAAGAAAATGGAGCCAGTGGATTTCTCTTTCATGAACAACTTTAAGCTTGAAAGTCTACGCTCGGGGCTCTGTGAGGTAAGATAAGATAAACTTTATTGATCCCACGCCAGGGAAATTTACAGACAGACTATATATATGAACGTTGGGTGCAAAAAGAGTATAAGTCTGTATTGAACATGAGTAAGATATGGATAATAAAATATTGTGTTTGTACCATTGCATGGTAGGAAATATATAACACAGTAAAAAATATAGAAGTAAAGTATATCTAAGTAGTAAAATATGTAATGGAGCACAAGATAGCTGCACAGATGTAATTGGATACTAGCAAATGTTAACATAAATAACGTAGTGGTGCAAAAAGGAGGTTTATGATGCGATGTTAAGATAACATGAACAGTGCTACATTAAATGATGCTGGAGTTTAACAGTCTGACAGCAGTGCTTTGAGCTAAATGCTAACATCAGCAAGCTAACATGCTCACAGTGACAATGCTGATGTTTACAGTAGATATAGCCATCTTAGTTTAGCTTGTAACATTGCTAATTAACAGTGAATAGAAAGTACAGTTCAGGCTGATGGGGATATATTAGCTTTTCAGGAAATTGGTTATGAACCAAAGAACTGGGCGTGTCAGAGCACCAAACTCTATGGCGCAAACACATAAGCATATACCCCTGCTCACCTATCAGTGTGTTCCTCCAGCACTTGGTAGACGCTGATGCGGAAGGTCTCATTATCGTAACGTTCGTGGATGAAGTCTTTGTATATCCGAAACTCAGCAGCGGTCACTGCCTCACCCTCTGGGATCCGTGATAGGTCGAATCTGAACTCTCGGTGGTGCCGCCGCACTGGTAGGAATTCCTTATCATGTTCCACTACGAAGAAAAGAAGAAGGAAAGAAAATGAAATAAAATGTATCAGCGGACAAACTGGGGAATGGTGCTTCTCTTCACATGAGCTCTTTTGCATCCCCTATTTATCTGCAGGGATACAAAATGTGTGCAGGGAGGCGCACAGGGATGATGTGACTTCCTATGAAATGAACAGAGCTGTACCTTACAAAGAAACAAAACCCTGCCTCTGTTTGCAAAAGAGGATTAAAACAAATGCCTTTTCCTCCAAGATTTTCATTTATTCTTCCTCCGCCGTCCATCAGCCTCGGCTGTTAGCGAGGAGCTGACACAGCTTGTCAGACTCTGGGTTAGTCCCAGATTAAAAACACCTATAGATATTCAGTACACATGTTAGTTTATGATTAAAACATGTACGAGTACTAGCACTAGCACTGCATCTGGAGTACACTGAGCCAGTGATAGAGAGATGCAGGCAGACTCTGACAGCTTTATGAGTCCCTTTCTTCTCCCTCTCTTCCTCTCGGAGCCCCAGAGAGTCATCCAGTCTGCCCTTCATCTGGTTTTCATGAGTTGGTTCTCCATGTTTGGTGTACCCCATCCTCATCCCCTCCTCTCTCTCTCATCCCCTCATCCCAGCTTTCCAACCCCCAACATGTGGCCCCCCTGACCCTGCTCTTCTAATGTCCCAGCAGGATACCCAGGGGTCAGCGCCTTGTCTCTCATCATCTCCTGGCTCTCCCTCCACCTCCCTCTTCAGCAACTGTCAGACAGACCCCCCACACCTACATGCATTCACACACATACACACAGATACATAAAAACACATAACCATTAAATGATTTCTATGCTTGCATCATCTGGTGACCCTGGTGGAATTTTTTTCAGTCCTGCCCCCTTTCTATATACTGTTGTTTAGTGCTGGATGCTGAAACAATTAATTTATTCATAGATTAATACACCAAAAATTAACATTTGGTTCAGAGTTCATCAATTTCTTTCCATGGGAAAATAAATTACAGCAAATTATAATATTGCAAACTGAATATCTTATGGATTAGACCCCAAAATGTATATATCGAAAGGATTAACTGATTAACTTTGAGTCTGTGAGGCTGCATAGTGGCACTTGAAATTAAATGCTAATGTCAGCATGCTAACATACTGGCATTTAACAGGTATACCATTTGCTAACATGCTAACATTTGCTAATTGGCACAAAACACAAAGTAAAGCTGGGACTGATGGGAATGTGGAGGAATTCGGTCATAAATCAAAATACTGGACAAATTTGAGTTTTGGCCTGATGATGAAGCTAAATGAGGGAAAATTATTATAGTTATTGATCTTGAGGGGGTCATTACATTTCCAATAGCTGTAGTAATAATAATAATAATAATAATAATAATAAACTTATTATATATAGTAATATCATATATATATATATATATA
>JBBMOE010000025.1:7864438-7878888 GCA_037975065.1 Chaetodon trifasciatus
CATCCTCTGGAGACCATTAACAGAATTTCATAGCAATCCATCCAATAATAGTCAAGCTATTTCAGTTTGGACCAAAGTGATGTACTGACTGACAGAATGAGACCTCCATAGAGCTGTGCCACTAGGGTGGCTAAAAATAATTAACAACATATTAATGAATAATGAAAATAATGGTTTACACTCCTAATACAGTTAAATATCAACCACAGGCACAGCTGGGTGACAGAGGAGAACCCTCTCCAGCAGCCCCCTCCCTCAGCAGCCATCCATCAACCGTCTATTGCTACTCAACAATTTTTATCAGAGTGGACTGCCTCTGAACTCTGCACAACTTTTGGCAGGAGGAAAAGTCCCAGGATGTTTGCCAAGCTATCATCGCACTGGACACACACAAATGTCAAAATTGAAAAGAATTTTGATGACAGCACACTGTACTTGTTCCATACCAGCTGTCGGTAATATAAGTGTGCAATGATGTAAATGTTTTGCATGTTTCACTACACAGCGTGGTGTCATTTCTTTCACTGCACACCTGCCTCTTTGTCTTCCTCAGTCCTGTTTCCCCTCTTCCCTCATATGCAATTTTCCCCGTGGACTCTCTCCTCTGCATGCCCTTTCATTTATGTCTCTATTAAACCCAGTTGCTGAAGGACATTATACAAAGGCAGCACTGTGAGATGATTGGCCAGAGCAGGAGTAAAGAAAGGATCTAATTACTCTTCAATGAGGGACAGCTCTGCTCTCTGTTGGCGATTACATGGCTCTGCTTTACGCTCCCAGCATTGTCTTCCATCTGTTATGGTCACACATTGGACTAGTTTAAAAAGCTGTTTGACTTTTCCTGAAAACAATCCAGTTCAAAGTTGTGTGAACTTCTCTGCAGACCTTAATTAATCCAGCATCACTCCCAACGACACCCTGACTTCTTCATGATCTCTTTTTATTCCACCAGCCCACTCTCTGTGCACACTCGTGCCAGTCCTGCACAGTGAACCACTCCATCAATCACCCTTTACGACATGAGAGTGTTGACAATGCATACGTTCTACTGCTGAAAAAGTCTCCAGCTCATGGGAGTCATCAGCACTCACTCACACTCTACTACACACTGTATAGTAGCCCAGTGGCTCCCAACCTTTTTCCTTGTGACTCATTAAAACAAAGCCGGCATGGCCCATCATCTCAGCTTATGGCCTTGCGCGTCAGCTGTGAGGAATCAACCCAACAGTGTTTTTTCCAGACTTTACACCGAAACAGGTAAAAGTGTCCAACGTCGAATAGAGAAAGTCAGAAAAAATACACACAGTCATATTGTGGTGATGGCATGATTGATTGATTCAAAGCAAATCATACTTAAAGGTGGGGTGAGTCATTGTGGAGAAGGATTGTTAATATTGGCATCTCTCCTTCCTCACAACCTGATTACACGTTAGCGTGCCAGGTCCGCCATCCCTCTTGCTCCCCCTCCCCCGTCCCCCTGTCCTGCGCACGAGCACGAACGCCACCTGCTGCTGATTGGCTGGAAGAGTGTCGTGTCGCTCGGTCCAAGCCACTTTGTTTGTTTCCCATTAACCGAGCCAGGGCTGTGTATAAAAAACAGGGTTTTTTTTAGGAGACAACAACAACCTTCCTCCAGAATGACTCACCTGACCTTAAAACTAACAAAAAGTCTTATTTTTGTTTGACGAGACAGTAGAACACAGTTCATTGTACAGAACACCAGTTAGGTTATTTTCTAAATGACTTTTCATGTATTTACAGTAGTTGTCATACATATTAAAATCAGACTAATGTTCTTACTCATTTCAGAATATTGTTTTCAACCATATTGCTCAGAATTACTACAAGCACACATCAACAATAGGACAATACTTGATGTTTTTGGTACCTTTCACACGTTCTCCTTTCTACCTCTCTGCTCCAGGGCCTGCTTATTCTTCAACAACACCAGGGACCTCTCCCTCCTCCTATAACCCAGTGCAGGTGCACTCCCTCTGGAGGGACAGCCAGACCTGCTGTTTAGCCTCCGGAGCAGCCGCCCGCCCCTTCACTGTAAAAGCTCTTTATCATCGCTTGTGAGAACAGCTGGATGCTGCTGTGAAACTCCCACACTAACTATTTCTCTCGCATTGCTTTCCATTTCCACACTTCAATGCATGAATTTCATCTGTGCTGTCTGAGAGAGGATGAGAGCAGCCGACAGAGTGTCGCGTTGGCCTCTGCCATGATTCTGCTTTGTCTCTCGGTTTCTTTCTCTTCTCTTACAGGCCATTACAGCAGTATGGCAGTCATTAGATGAGGGGAAGAGGCACAGTCAAAGCCAAGCGGGTGCATTTATGACTTCCTCTGGGAGGAAGTAAGTAGCCATCGCCCCACCTGTGTCGCAAACACACATACACCACAAACATGGCGAACACACCCTCTCATGCCACATGAGCCCTTCATTCAGAGTAGCCGGCATCTGGATCGGTTGCTGCTCCTTGCACACACACAGGCACAGGCAAGCACGCGCGCATGCACACACGCACACAAACAACTATCACAAAGTATTTCCTGTGCAGCGAACGGTCTTGTGCGTCACAGCACGGTAACACAATCATTATGGGTTCCTGTAATCCATAATTAGAGATGCAACAACGCACACATGCAAAGAGACAAACACACACACAAGCGTACACACATACACAGTGAGCTTCTTTTATCATTTGGCCTGACATCTGATTTGCTTTTTATACAAACTGCTGATGATGCACAGTTATCCCACATCCTTTGACTTGTGCAGGCCACACACGTGCGCAGCAGCACACATCAGAGATACTGGGATGGCGATGACTTCTGCATCCTCCAAACCGTCATTGCACCTGGCAGCCAGAGAGTTACTACCGTATGAACACTTTGTTAGCATCTTTCAAGATTTATGCCTCCCCACGGGGCTTACAGCTTCCTATCATGTTCTCCTCGACTGCGAGTCTGTGCCTGCTAACAGTCACAACCTCAGATACTTTTTCTGGAAAAATAATCAGTGATTATTGATTTGCGGTTCACTACTGTACAGCTTTAGTATAAATAGGAGGTTTTTTTCTGAAAAGCTCCAAATCCATCATAACATCTCTCTTCTTTGTCTATAGAAAAGCTTTGACTGTCTTTAAAAGATAAGATTCCTCTTGCCAAAATCTATCCAATGCCACACTGCTGGGCTGGTGTCATGTCCGTTCATTACCATGAACATGGGCACTGTAGTTTATTGAGTTGATCCCATACGCTGTACACTGTCCTGCTGCTGTAAACACTCGCTAGTGCACCAAATCTGCAGCTGAAAATAGTCCCCAAGAAGTACACTATTTACTCCTGTTTGAGTAACGTTTGCTACAAACTTAAGTTCTCAGTTGTTTTAGGAGTTTTTTTTAACTACATCATATATTTTTAAGTATTTTTCATCTTGCAGCAAATGGGCTTGAAGCTGAGAGCCAAAGACAAGCTGGGGAAATCACAAACTCAAAGACAGACCAACGCACGGTTTGTTTTGTTTTTAGCATGGGATTTGTAGACAGTAACAAAAACGGCAGAATATAATTATCGTTTAACAAAGGTTTCTCTCTTCTTGAATGTCCCTCTCTTCACTTTTCCCTCTCTTCCCTCCTCTCCCCCCTCTCCTGCCGGGCCTGTAGACCTAAGACACTTCTCCGACACCTCAGGCTCCGGAGCAGCAGCGGACAAATCTGACGGCTCGCATTAGCCCAAGTGTCTGTTCGCCACCCTCACACCCCTCAATCCCGCCTTGCACACTTCCGCTGCGCTGCGGGGGGTGGGGGGGATCTCACCCCTGGCACCACTCTCACTTCTCTCAACCGCCAGCTTAAGCTCCTTCCCCTCCCGTCCCTCCTTCAGTTCTCTTGAGACGACTGTGCCACCATTATCTGCACCTCGTTCTGCATCCCCTGTAGAGCCCATTAACTTTAACAGCACACCTGAACCCAAAACCAGGAACCTGGACAGCAAGCAGTCAATCAAGAGCTGAGCCGTACCATGCAGTGGAAACACGGGTACGGAGTCACGCATTTGATTGATGCACCATAATGATCTGTCTCTTCGTTTCTTTCTGTTGCTCCTACTCCAACAATGTTTCAAGTGCAGCACTCGGAACAAGTCAGTCATAGTTTCCGTACGCTAAAAGGAGAGAGAGGAAGAAAAACGAGTGCAAGGAAGGGGCAGATTGCTCAAGATGTTTATCCTATAAAGAGTAAAGAGGGTTTGATCTCTTGGGTACCGGGTGACTACCCACAGTAGGGTGATTACCACGTTAGGAAACATCCTGCCCACTAGCGAGGACTGATGACATCATGCCTGTGTGATGTATTTGTGCTGCTGTAGGGCCTGACAGCACAGGCTTCCTGGGAAAGGGTCAGCAGAGTTTCATGCTATAACTTACTCACACTTAACAATCATTAACTCACCGCAGTGTGTGCGTGTGTGTCTGTGTGTGCACACGATCTCGTTTTTCCTTGGAGCCTGTGTGCAAGTTGGGGCAGTAACCGCAGGAAGAAGAGTCTTTACATTTAAGACTTGTGGTCAAACCAAACCTTTCTCAGTTTTCTAGCCTGAAGGCAACCGAGAGGTCTCAGCTTCTACTCATGGCAGCTTTGTTGACCTCTCTGTCTCCCTGTCACTGAGGCCATCAAACATGCTTGCCCTCTGCACCCGTGAACTGTAGTGCTGGGTTCCACCTCATGCTTCGCTGGGCATCATGGACCAAAGATTTATACTGGATATGCAGCAGCCTGGAACTCACAGGAATGTATCTGACTGTAAAGCCTCTCTGCCTCTGCAGAGTCCCTGCACAGCGGCTGTGTTTAAGAGTGGCTTCATCCAAACTGCAGTCAGTTTATCAAACTTCTCTTTTTACATTACTCACTGGTTTAAATTATTTTAAAGATGAATGCATAATTATGGGTGCAGCTACTTTGAGTGACAGCTAGGTTTCAGCAACCGAGCTTCATTTGGCCCACCTCAGCTCCACCCGTTCTCCTCCTTTTTGCGAATTTTTGGATTAGCCGGGAGTTTGGTGGAGTCACGTTCTTTGGAAACCTGAATGAGGTCCTGGTCGTCCATGTATTTCAGTCAGTATTTCTTCAATGAAAGAAGAGCAAAGAAGAGCACTGGAGGCTTTTCTCAATGGAAAAAATGTTTCACTTGTCTCTTGATTGAATTTGGAAAGTGTTTGATTTACCAGCTGGCTCCACTGCTGGCACTCTCCAACTACGTCATATGGTTTGTCGATGTGATTGGTTGAAGTTAGCCCATGACAGACAGTGATAGACAGATTGTTCATCCAATCATCTGCCAAGTAGTTTTTGAAAGTGCCTGCCCTTTTCCAAACCGTTTCCAAGGACGGCCTCTCAGATGGATCTGTGTAACAAACCATCTGGCAGGTCAGGTTAGGTGACTAATAGAGTCTGCTTTGGTTGTTTGATGAATCGATTAATTGCAGCCCTTCACTAGATCACATTAGGAGCTGATCAAACTCTGTGTATCTGAGAATCCTTGAATCAGACTAAATTATGTGATGTTGTATCAAACAGCGTGATGTGTTTGAGTTAATTTGCCTTACCAACGTTGCACGATCCTGGAACATGACATGACACATGCAAACGTGCACATTGTGATGTCGATGCTGAAACAATATATTGTGCAGCCCTCGTAACAAAATCCCCCTTTCAGCACCTCTAAAGCTCACAGTACATTTTGTTTAATCTGTGTCAGAGTCGAAGTGTAATGTAACATGTAAATTCGCATGGCCTTATTTGCCAAACTATTTCCTGGATGCAAGCAGTTGCCAGGCAACCACTGCAGACTCCAGCTAGTTACCCCTCATAACATCACCCCCCATAACGCCCTTAAACCCTCTAAACTGTTGTTTGTACACTTTGGTAATGGATTAAACAAATGAAATATAACATGTTGAGTTTTAGTTTTAGTTAGATTAACAGATTAACAGTCAATTCATGGGTTTTTTGTGCTCAGCTAAGTAAACTGGCTATACCTTTATATTTCATGGACACACATTACAGTGGTACAAAATTTCTTATCTAAGTCCATGTCTATCTATGAGACAATAGAGGTGGATGGGAAACTTCATAAACGTCTCTTCAAACAATCAGTCTTACTCGAGGTAATACACACTGTCAAGTATAATTTCTTCCATATAATTAGTGGTAAGTTTGAAAGTGTATAATTGTATATATCTATTCTTTTATGTTTACAATTACAATCTTTTATGTTTGTCTTTATAATTTGGATGAACCTCTCCTTTACTGTAAGCCAAAGTGGTGAATGTGAAGAGCCCACACTACAGTGAGTGCTGGACAAATTGAGTCATCTTGAATATTGGAACTTAGACATCATCATGTTCCCTCAGAGGTCTGTCAAAAGAGAGACTGTCTATTAGTGAAAGGCCGTGGCGAGAACAAAGACACCACATCCTAAATGTTCGGCGTTCATTGTTCTGCGGTGTGATATAATGTGTTGAGGGACAGGAATTGAAGGGGTGTGGACAGATCTGTGTCAAGCAGTGAGACATCTCTCTGTGTTAATACCACTGCAACCATCTGCACTTTGTCTTAACTGCAGGATAAAACAAGTCAGAGACGTGGAACCACAGCCATTCAGTTTCCCCCACTCACGCTTCCCCTCATCCCCTCGCTTTTATGTTCTTTAATTTTGTGGCCGCAGGGGCCACACCCTCGTCGACCAGCCAAGCCGCCTCTTATTATAGACCTCAGGAAAATTCACATACAATACGCACATTGGCACAAAGAGACGCACAGATGTGTCTACACGGTGTCTACATAAAACTTTTTATAATTTCCTCCTGCGTCCCAGAGCGGCATCTTACGCGCACATGACGGGCACATTGGCACCCTGATTTTAACAGCTTGTTGTTTATTTTGTTTAATTGCAGCCCACTGCTTTTTTAACATAAACAAAATAGCTGTGGAGGAAACACTGGGGAAACACAGCTGCACGCTCGCCTAAATAAATAGAAATGTGCCACATAGAGTTCATATTCCATGCTGCAGAATTTCGTCACATATCATAAAAACACTTGCGTTGAGTTGTTGCTTGGCTTTTACGAGCTTTGATTTGGCTGCTGGAACCTGGTGAGGAATCTGGCCAGTATTACGGGCTTCCGCTAACGCAATCTTCCGCTTGGAGAACTAACACACAGTGCAGCTGGTGACTGGGCAGGGTAGGTGGCTCTAAAATAGTGTTTTATTATGCACAAACACATATAACTGCCCTAACACGAATGCTGTAAAGCACATTATGTCCCCACAAGAAAAAGGAATAAAGCAAGAAATGCTTCCATTCGTGATCTCCTCTCTTGTTCTCATGGCCTTTCCTTTCCTCTCCTGTCTCCTTTCCTTCTCCTCTCACCTCCTTCCCCCCCTCTCCCCTCCGGCCTGTCAGTGCCCCAGTGCCAAGCAAAGAGTGCTGTATTTGTTTTTGCAGAAGCGGAGCTGTTGGTCCCAGGATCCCTGGCTGCGCTCTGGCCCACATCTGCTCTCTCGGCTTCGCTGCTTGGTACCCACCGTCATAGAAGTGCAGGGGAGTCTTATGTGCTGCCGGCCGCTGATAAGGCAAGGCCAAAGTAATCAGGATGAAAGAGAAGTGGCTAAACGGGTGGAAATATAGTTCAATCTGTTATCATTCATTCTGCACTTTTCACAATCTCACAGATCACATTAAGGTATCAGTTATTACTCTTTCTATGTTCTGTTTGCTGTGATCACATATCATCTATGGGGCAAATTCACCACTAAATTGGAGCTACTTTTAGAGTGACAGAACTTAGAAAAAGGAGAAAGCCAGGGCATGAGAGTGAAATTATTAGAAAAACTAAAATGAGCCCAGCATTCCTGGCAGTAAAGGAGCGCTGTCCATCACTGAAGCAAAGTTAGAACGCCCGCTGCTTAGTACATCTGGGCCTTTTGACCACTCGCCACATTGTCAAGTCCCACCCGCAGAGTGTTTCATCATTTCTCCCAGCAAGTGCCTCAGTCTGGCCAAGAGCACAGAGTCTCTGCTATGTACATCCAGATGTCATTCTGGAGTCCTGGGTTCAACAGGTGAATTTGAGAGATAATAAATGAAAAAAGCATGATTTTCCTGGACCTCTGCAGCTGTGGACTTTGTGAGACTGCCTGAAGCTTATAAGAGGAGAGATTCTCTGTCTCCATTTGTGGTATTTATTTACACACTAGACCTCGTCATAATACATCAAATTGCGGAGAGAAATTACCTGACAGGAAGGCAGCGCTATCTGTACCAACGGTTACATTCCTCTGCTTCTGCTCACTCCCTGTCCAGCAGAAGGCAATAAAGCATGCTCTCAATAACACTAATTAGCTCCAGAAACATTCCTTTTGGGCAAAAAAAAAAAAAAAGTGCACGTTTCTCTCCACACATAAGCATGCGCGCACATACGAATGCTTGTGCTTTTAGTCCACTGGGAGTGTATACAGAAGTGATTGCATAAATCTACGGGAGGGAGAAAGGCGTACTAACAGTGTCAAGGACAGGCTGCACACAGAGGAATGACTGGCCTTCAGCACATACTTGTGTTTTAATTTTCTGGCCCTGGTGATGAGAAGCCTCCTCCAACACATTTGGGGAAGCAGCTTCCGGTGTGAGACGGAGACACCGGCACAGGCAAATTCATCAAATTACAAAAACTGAGCGATGGAGCTGTGTGTGTTTATGACAGGGAGAAGGGGTGAGAAATGAAGTAGAGAGAAAGGGAAAGATGTGGTTTGGGTTCAGAGAAAGTGTGTGTATGTGTGTGTGTATGTATGTGAGCGAGGTGGGGAGTGGAAAAACACACAAAAGAACTTGAGAAAGTGTTGACATGTTTTATGTCTGGAAGCACGGGAGGTTTAAACCCCTGGAGGTGAGGACCAGAGCAGGAGGTTAGAGACTAAACACCACACAACACCACTGGGACTATATGATAACTAACTAATTAAAACTAGGAGGCCTGTGCTGATAATCAATACTGCTGGTTCAGGAGGGTAGGGAGGGAAATTTGGTATCAGATGGTCCTGCATGTGGGACAGATTGGAGACAGGGCCAGACATGATGGTGGAGGTCGAGATGAGGGGACTTGTTGGACTCTGAAAAGATAAAGTTTCTCTGCACAGCTGCTTTGGCCTGCAGACAGAGGGAAACATCTGTATTAACCTCAGCACCATGGGCAGCCCACTGTGGAGAGGAATGCAAGGAGCAATAAAGAGAAGGGCGGGGAGAGAGCGAGCGGGACAATATGAGTATGTTCTTTCTAAAAAAAAAGAGAAATATTGGAGCTATTCATTTGACATTACAAGCGCGGACCTCTCCGCTGCTCTGCTATCGGCTATAAAACTAGATCTGCGTGCCTCTCGCGTGACTGTATACTGAGTGAGTGTGAGCTGGTGACACAGCGCTGTCTGAAAGCCAAAGCCTCTAATAAATCCAAACTAATTTAACAGTTAGACATTTCTTCCCCTCTCTGCTCTCCATTACCTCCCTATTAACACGTTCTACAAAGCAGAGAGACCTGGCAGATACTGTGTGGCAGCTCCGATGGGAGCAGACGGAGTGCCATGAATGGTGGGGGGGCCAGGTGGTGCCCTGTCAGGTCGCCAAGGTAACGCAGAGGATAATTACCTGCTAGCGCGCTGACGCACACCACCAAGCCTGTGTGATACGTCTTCCCCTCTCAGATCACAGCCTCAACTCACTAGTTAAATTTAGGCAAAGCTTCAACATGAAGCAATATGACTAAAACTGATTGGCAACATCACGGCTTGAATTAGGTGAGGTCATGACTGTCCACATGTTGCATATGGTTGAGATGAGATGATGAGAGAGAGACAGCAGTGGGGCTCTGTTTACTGCTTTTCAGCTCTGTTTAGTGAAATCTATCGCATCTGGTTCGGATTAACAGCAGCAGAACACTGAGCGATTAAATGCACCCTGGTAGCGTATTTTTGGCTTCATATTTGTTCACTTTTTAAGATGCCTTTACCTTAAAACAGGACCCCCCTCTGAGTGTTCAGACATAGAGGCTGACTTACAGCAGTTACTGGTAAAGCTCCAGATGTACATCTACACAGAACACAGAGACGTAAAGGGAAGTAAAATATGAACTGAAGCCAAATATGAGTAGTTTATTGTAGTATAAGTATAATACAAGTCTGATGATATTCTGTATCATTGTTTGAAATGAAACTAGGAGATAATAATATATATAACATACATTGTTTTTAACATACTAAGACCATATCATCAGAATATTAATCTGCTGAACGTGGATGAACCGCTGTATTGAATTACAGGCTAGCGATGATGTACAAGCACGCAAACATGAAGATTGAAGAGCTGCCTCTTTTCCTCACACTGGCCTAAGGCTACATTAATCCAGACAGGACTCCATGACAACAGAGAAAATAAGGAAGCCGTGACTAACCTACCTCATGATAACATTTTACAGTAAACTCAAACCTCCCTCCCACACAAACACAGGTAATGAGCTCGCTACTGTTTCAGTCATCCAGGATGCAAATAGCAGACGTCCAAGTCACAGCCCTTTCCTGTGGTCTGGGAGGAGTAAATGGGCATTTAAGTTTGGCCATTGTGAGTGTCTGCGCGTGTGCCTGGATGGCTGCGTACGACCGGCCTGTGTGAGAGTTTAACATGAACTGAACTGAACCGTAGCTCTGCACAGGCCAAAAGAAGCGGCCAAGAGGCCTGGAAGCTGTGGTCTGTTAAGGAGGAAATGCCTTAATTCACGGTGGCTGGGGCTAATGCTCCCAGAGACCACTGGAAGTACATTAAATAACAAAATTACATGAAGGATGTGTGTGTGCATGGTATATGTGTGTGGACAGACACACAGATACATGCATTTTTTTTCTAAATGTTGGCAAGTAATACATTAAAATGCACCTTTTATTTTATTTGCCTTCTTTTCTGCTGCCACCTTGACAGACATGTGCATGCTAGCTTGTTATCATGGCACACACCCAGCGCCTGGGTGACCTGTGTTTCGTGCAGCGGCGTACATTCTGAATGTATGCTGTAAGCCATTTACACAGCTGGGCTTTTAAACTGTAGTGACTCAGTGAGAGGACGTCCCTGGCCTGGGGTCTGTCCCAAAGCCTGCACCCGCCCCAGCTGGCTGCACTGGAGTCTGCAGCACTCACACATGCTGACAACAAAGTGTATCAGCTCCCCTGAGTGGCGATCAGGAAGAAAGAGGAAGAGTTAGTCAAATATTTTTTAATAATAAGGCATCGGGTGGCTTAGGAGTATGTTCTGTGACTTAGATGGGTGCTTTGCTTTGTAACACTGTCGCTCTATGGTGCACCCATAGTGAAATCAGATACATTCATGTCATAGTATTTTGCCTTAAATAAAAATACAAACCAGTGCATGAAAGCAAGGCCTCTCAGGAAGCAGAAACCAGTGTGTACAGTCTGACTAATGTACCTTGGCACGGTAGTTATGGAGACACGCAGAGTTTTGAGGGACAGTTTTTAAATAAAAGCCACACTCATTTTGCTCTCAGACAACCTAAATAAGAAAACAAACCCACAACGAGCAAATGTGGAGAGGAAGGAATTTGGAGAGGAAATAGTCAATCCATTTGATATCCATCACTTACTTCTCTGTGTCCTTCCCTCTCTCACATGAAGGGTAATGATAATAATCTGCTGTTTTGAATCAAGCCGCCTGGACACACATTTGATGTTATTACGTGAGACTCAGAGAGGACAATGAAACCCTACTGACAGATGCAACACGTGGCAGACAGCGCACACAATGCAATGACAAATGCCCACTTTATATCCAGATGAGCGACACATACGGAAACACTGATCGTGTGCCACGAGGAAGACTCAACCTGGGCAGACGCCATGAGTAATTACATCAGCCACAAAGCTTCATGAGGGCTGTGTGACTTTCTTTCCATGATCCTCTAATATATTGAATAAAAATGTTCTCTCTAGCTGATGTGACCCATCTTTGTTTAGATTTCCTGTCTGCTTTAAGCATCACCCTTGCAGAAGAAATGGAGCGAGTCCCAACCATCTCTCATCTTTCTTTCTCTCTCTCTCTCTCTCAAAAGCTCCCTTCTTTCTTGTCAGCCTACTGTAGCCTCGGCCTTCGACTTTGCGAGGCCCTTGACTTTGCGAGTCTCTGTGGTCAAATCCATCTGTGTCACAGCCTGTCGAAAATAGTCACAATGCAGCAGCTCCCACAGTAATTACACAGTGCAGTGGAGGAACCAGTGTCACCTCCCTCTCTCTTGCCAAGACGCTCCAACAATGATCTTTCCAGGATTGAATGTAAACTTCCAACTCCTTGCACAATTTCACTGAAAGTCTGGCGGCTTGAAAACATTGCCTGCTCGGAATTGCATTTACTGTTTTTGCTCGCCCTGTGCCAAATCATGGTAAAAGGTTAACACACTAAAACAAAACACACCCACTCATCTGGAACGTAAGTGGGGTAGCTGCTGTGACTGCATAATTTGTTGTGCAAATTGAATGATAATGATCTGTTTATCTAGCCACAAATCTGACACCGCCTGCTAATGTTGTGACTATTTGTACTTAACAACCTCTGACTGTTGCTGACAGCAATAACGTAGCCCAAGACTGTTTGATTTCAGTAAACATTGTGATTAGATAAGCACAGTGGACCAGGCCAGGCAACATTTAACAACCGAGAACTAAACAAAACTATTCTGCTGGAATGAAGTGCATCCTGCAACATAATGACTCACTGAGTGATCAACTGAATCTAAGTTCTGGCTTTATTTTGCAGTCTGAGTGTCTGTCTCCTGATAAGACTGAAGGGAGGACCCAGTGCACTTTGAGCCCAGTCTGCTGTTGACTTACTCATTCTTTAGATAACACATGGTTGACATATTAGCTGCTGGCTGGTCCATCATCCTCAGCTCCAGCACCTGAACATTAGCTGGTTGCACAGCTGTTTAATGGAGAGGGTCCCTGGAATGTGACACTCCTGGTATTAGCTGCAAAACTGCACCTAGTTCTATGTAAACATGGTTATTGCGCTGGCATCCTGCATGTGCATGCAGGTGTAACATCAGAAACATGCATGTGCTGCTCCTTGAGCTGAAGTAAGGAGCAGTCAAAGGAGACTGTCACCTTTGTCTCGCAGATATTCTTTGAAATACTCACGATGGGTCCTAAAAACAACAGTGAGATGCAAAAAATACTTTTCATTCAAATTCTGATCAGAAACTGCAAACTGAAATGTGTGAAAACAATGCGTGTGTGTCGTGAACAAAATCATTTATATTTCTCTTTAATGGAGCTCAAATGTCTCCGTGGCTGTAAAATTACGCACCTAACTAGACCCTATGCTGATTTGTATTACTAGCGTATTATTATTAAAGTTTTAAGCTTGAGAGACTCAGGAGTGACTGAACTGAGTCGTGGTGGACAATACTGACTTTAGTGGCCTCAGTCTTTGCCATCATTGCAACATGTCCATGAGGCTTGTTTTGCCGTATTGAACTCTTTTAAAGCTGTAGTCTGTTTTCAACAGTTTTAGATCATACAAGTGGTGAGAAAGTAAAGAGCGTACCTAAATTGACAAAGCTCATGACCATGTCTGCATCGTTCAAGAAGTTGTTGTCTTGCAGGCTGGCTATCGGGGGGCCCTGGGTGGTGAAGACAGGCTTGTAGGGGTAGGAGTATCTGTCCTCGTCCCCCTCTGTGGACATCGCGTTGTACAAGTCCAACATAAACATCGGGGCAGCGTTGTGCTTTCCGTGCAGGTGGGGTCGCGGCCGGTGCGGCAGCCCCAGGATCGACAGGATCTCCCGCTGCATCTCTCTGCGCTCCTGGCTCTTCAACCGACGGTGGATGAAACTGGAATGGAACTCGTTGTCCAAAGTAAAGTTCGTAAAAGTTGTATCCGCCAGGACGCAGTAGCTCCAAACCAAGAGCAAAGCGGGTGCACGTCTATCCAAAATCGGTGCCATGGTACTCGCCGTGCGTAATTGCGCCCAGTTCTGTTCGCCGAAACTCTGGAAAATGGATATTGAACTTTTAGCAACAGCCAGCCAGCCTGTGTTCAATATCCAAAGTCAAGTACGGTCCCTCATGTTGAGGGAAGTGCTCCCAAATGAAACATCAACTTAACTTCAAAGTCCTTTTATTGATTGGGTTCCGGGGCAGATTGTGATCGCGCGGACCTCTGTCCTCATCCACAACCTGCGGCCAACAGCTACCTAAATGTGGTGCAGCCTCTAAGTGCAGAGTGGAGGCTGCAAGCCGACACGAACAAGTTCTGAGGAGGCGCTGTGTGCTGGGAGGAGCAGGAGAGAGAGAGAGAGAGAGAGAGAGAGAGAGAGAGAGAGAGAGAGAGAGAGAGAG